>JAUMHN010412119.1:0-14282 GCA_032360265.1 Heliamphora ciliata
TGTTCCCTTAATTTTGCATTGGGTGTTATACGATATGTATTGTAGAATATCTTGTCGTGAGTTTGTTAGACGGTTTAAGAAATTTTCTTCTGAGCTCTGGCTCATGGCATTTATGCCACAGGTGAAGAAGAAGAACAGTTCGAGAAAGGCGCGTTTGTTGAGAAAGGAGACTTTGAAGAAGGGGGAGTATGGCAGGAGCAGGATAATCCTAACGACGCAGTTTGAAGACGTCTACTATTTACTTTTGATCTTTTGTTCAGTTTTCCACGGACATAATGTAACTTTTATTAAGCTTTCTGGATAACTGTACTTATTAAGTATTTTGAACAATCTCAGAATCGTTAATGATGTAATACTTACCTTAAGTATTTATAAACATTCAGCTATAATATGTCCCTTATTTATAGTTACATATGTCCCGACATGCCCAGAAAACGGGGTGTCACATATAGAATAACAATTCTTTTACACAAAAAATCGGTTATGCATGGAAATTTTATCTCAAAACAAACAATATGAAGTGGTCAAGCTTGTGTGTGCATCTTGTATAACCGCATTCACATGTCATGCATGTATTCAATGTTAGTCTTGTTCATACGAGCTTCGGCTCATGTTGTTTAATAACATTTCAGGTGATAGTGGAAAGAAGACCTTGGAGTAAAACCAGTGGTCAATGGCTTTTTTTGGAAAATTGATTGAATTACATTTCTTTAGGATAGTCGATTTTTGAGAAATGAAAGTGTAAATATGTAATTCCTTCCTTTGAACATTTGGAATGCTGTAATTATATATTGGAATATTGTCGTTGTAAGACCTTAGGGTCATATGCTCATGTGATGCATGCATGTGAGGACGCTCTTGTTCTGGTTAAGTTGAGCATTTTGATCCTTCAAAGCATGATTTTTGGCAACGATGTTTAGCTTATGATGAATGATTATTTTGTTCTTATATATGTATTTTCGTTCCTCGATTTTATTTACTCAAATCAAGTTTAATGAGAACAGTTATGTGAACCCTGTTTCCAAAATATAGATGTTTTTCACAGTTTTTAGGCAATAACTCTCGGGTGTGTAATCGCTCGAGCGGTGAGGTGTCCACTCGAGCGGTCTCTGCTGGGCTTTGACGTTGAAATTTTTTTTTTTTTAAACCAAGTTCCTCATAAATGGATTTTGGGGCATAAATGGGTTGTTTAAAGGTTTAGTTTTCAAAGAGAAGGTTTTCACATCGGGTTAGTTTTAGAAGAGTATTCGGATTATATTATGTCGACAAGTTAGGGGGATCAAGTACGGGCATGGGGTCTAACAGCTTGATAAGCTCTTTCTCGACAAGTCAGTTCAGGGTTGTGGATAATGAAATGTTAAGGGGAGTGAAGACTCTCATTGGCCTTTGTTGCGACTGTTGGTTGTTGTTAGACTACTGGTTGCTTCTTGAAGGTTAGACGGAAGAAGAAGGGTTTGAAAGGTTAACCTCTTTTGAGTAAGAAACGAGGTTAGTAGGAGCAGACTGGTTTTGATTGTTAGCAGGGAAGATCCTTCTCGGTTTCTGACTAGGCTCAGCTTTCCCAATGTCTCCAGATTGAATCGCATCTTCAATCTACACCCCGGCATCAAATAGCTGCTCAAAATTAGAGAGCGGCTGTGTGATAAGATAACGTTTCAGAGGGGATTGAAGAATTTTTACCGCAATTCTCACTTGTTCCTTCTCAGTAGGCCGATTTGTCATTTTGGCCGCTTTTCCTCTCCACCGGGTCAGAAAATCAATGAATAATTCTTGATTCTCCTGACGAGTCATTTCCAGCTCCCGAGTTGTTACGTCCAGCTGGATGTTGTAACTGTATTGACTGATGAAGGCTATGGCTATATTTTTTCAAGTTCTAGTCTTAGCAATCTCTAGGAAGAGGAACCACCTCTGAGCTGCCCCCAAAAGAGAACGGTGAAAAAGTTAGGCCTTTAGCTGATCGTCGATCCCCATGGGGAAGAGAGTACCGACATACATCCTCAAGTGAATTCAAGGATCACCAGTTCCACCAAACTTCTCCATCTCAGGCATTTTAAATTTTTTCGAAAGCTTAGCATCTAGGAACAAACAAAGTCCCCCTACGTCCAGCATATATTTCTCCACTCCTTTCGCCTTCCTCAAGACTTTCTCCATACGGCCAATTTTCTCTACCAGTGCAGACTCCCTAGACTGAGTAGTGTTCTCTTCTTCTACCACAACCGGGCAGAGAACCCGAGGTGGCACAACAACTTGCGGTGCATCTTATCCCTGGTTATCATTCCAAAAATCTTTACCATTCTCATTCGTATCATCTAGCTATCCATTTACGCCGGGCAGATGGGCCTAAATTGCCTAAATCTGCGCTTGGCACTGATTTTGAGCCTGGGTTTGCTGCTCCACAGCCCTCTGTATTTTAGTGATTGCCCTCACCAGGGCTGTCAAATTAACTTCATTCTCTACCATTTCAAATGATTCAGCTGGCTGTTCAGATATCCTATAGAGTTTGCCTGTCACTGATCTAGCCCAGACATACGTTGACTATAATCTTTTTGGCTCAATGATCTAAATCCAAAGAAAACCTGGGTCCCAAAAATAGAATAACCAGTATCAAACACTTTTCTAGAAAGAACTCTGACGATAGCAAACATCTCAGATACCCAAAACAACAAGCCACAAGCACTAAAACTGAAGCAATGCCCCTATTGGGCTCACACAAGCAGCATAACAACTAAACACTTGAGAACCAAGGAAAGCTAAGGAGAGGATCGACTAAATTCTAGAAGAGAAATGGGCAACACTCTAGCAAGAACACAGAGCTAGGCCGAAGGGACCGGTTTGATCTAGGATTCTAATAGAAAACGGGCAGCACTCCAGTAGAAAAACAAGACAAGCCCACACGGGTCGAAGAAAGCGAGCCTAAAACAGAAACGGAGGATAAAACCAATAACCCAGGAAGAACCCAAAAGAGAGAGAAACTATCCTAGAGGCTTCAAAACAAAACACGAGCATGACCCCAAGAAGAAAACTACGGTGTGAAAACCAAATAAGGCGAAGAACAAAACCTGGGTAAAAATTCGAAGGAAAAAATAACTTAAACAACAAGATATAACAGAAAAACTCGGGCCAAAATCCGGAGAAGGAACTAGCTTCAACCAAAAAAACAATCCTAACAAATACAAACAAAATATACAATTAACAAAACACATAATCCTACAGGGTTAGCAGTACCTAATGGAGGGTTCTAAGCTAATATATGTAAAACGGCTGGTTTTGATCATGAATTAGGGTACCTTCAGAATAGAGCTCACATGCCTAGTGTGGTACAGGATATGGTCAAACGGTATGCTCGAACTCTTTAACTGCACCTATGAGAGCGTGCAGTCAGTAAGGCTTACCCGCCTTCCCAATAATCTCCAAAACAGATAAACGATCGGGGCATCAGGTCGACCAGGCAGAGGGGGTTAAGAATAATGCACATGCATACGAAAATGCAAATAAAAAATACATATTAAGAACTAATAATGTTTTCAAGTCTAGCCCTCTTAATTGATTTTGTAAACTAGTTCCCAGCAGAGTCGCCAAAAAAATACTGTGGCGCTGGAATTTTAGGGGTTTTTGGTAGTTCAAAAATACAAAAATTCAAAAGATATTTAGAAAATATTTTAACACATTGAAAGCCAAATCTTGAAAACCTCTTTTGTTGAAATTAGAGTTGCCACTTGATTTTTAAGAAAAATCAAGAAAAATAAAATGGGCCACTGATCTTTAAAGTGTTAACTAGAGAAAAATGGTCCGGAAGCCAAGGTACGAATCAGAAAATGTGTTAGGCACCCCGTTCGCCTAACCGTGAGATTGGCCTCTACTAATCATCGTTGGTTCTTAATAAGATTTCTCAAATGCATGCAAATATAGAAAATAGAGACAAAGAAAGAACATCTACAATCAAATAAAAAAAATACATAGCATATGTATATAGAACACCAAAACAAAGCAAATAAAGAAATAAAATCCTAAGTCATATGGCATGCAATTTCTAACTAAAAGATACATGGAGCAAACACACATGTAATATCATCAAAACAACCTAAACTAGCACAATTCAAAATAGCAGAACAAAATTATGCTAAAGAGTCACCACAACCAAATAAACATAAATTGCTAACCATATAACCTCAAACTATTCTAAACTTGATTGATATCCTAAAATTAACATACTAAACATGCATATTATCAAATTATAATATGATTAATTTCTATGAAAGCGAAAGGCTAAACTAAAATAAAAAGTATGTGAAAATTCTATATTAAAAAGTTTACTAAAAAAATAATGAAACTAATAATAAGTATTTTATGTATTAATATGACAAGAGAATACTTAATGATTTAATTAAAAAGAAAAAGAAAAAGAAAATAAAGAGAAAATTTATAAAAGAAAATTAAGCTAAAATAAAATGTTAGAAAATACTATTAAGCTAATAAAAAGAAAATCTAACTATTTATATTTTATATTTTAAACGAAACAAAAGAGAAGAAAAATAAAATAAAATAAAATAGAGTTAAACTACCATTTATACTAACATTTAAAGGAAAAAATTATACTACCATTTAAAAGATGAAAACGAGAAAAATAAGAAGAATATTAAACTAGTATAAAAGATTTTTGTGAATTTTAAGGTTAGCAAAATAAAAGAAAAAAAATAAAAAGAATACTATGAAAGAAAATTTAAACTAACATTGAAAAGAAAAAGAAAAGAAAAACAAACGGAATACTAGTTAAAGGAAAATGAAACTAGAAGAAAAATAATAATGACTATTATAAGAAATATAAAATATGGGTGTAATATTGACAATTACAACCATATATATGTAAGTACTTGAACTATAACAATAACGACACCGTTAATCGTATTGTCAATCGTGTTAGCACCAATTAATAAGTTAACAAAACTTAGTGCAAGTGTACAATAGGTGAAGCAAATAAACTAAACAAGCTAAGACTTGAATTATAACATGAATAGCTACTTTACCAAACTAAACACATTCATTATAAACTAAATAGATTTTAATGATTAAAACAACTATATATGCAATGTAAGATGAAACAATCAAATTAACCCGGTCACTCCAAAGAAGTAGGAAATGGAGTTAGAAAGACCGAAAATCCAAACGAAATACCTGAATCGCTAGTGAATCCTCGAGTCGGAGAATGGTGATGGAAAATCCAACCCTCAAGCAATGATCCAATCCAAGTTAGGGTTTCAGTCAGTGTTAAAGGTTTGGCTCTTAGTACTTCGGCAGGGTTTCGGTGTCGGGGTTCGAACTTGCTCGGTGATTCAACAGAGTCTCTCTCTAAAATTCTGTCTTGAAAACGTACCAAACAGTACGGTATTTATAGAATTTTTCAACCAATGAGATGCTGGCACGTTTTGGGATACGTTAGGCCATTTGGAGTTGGCGGTCACTGGATATGAACATGGCTGTCCCCACATAAATTGGAGTTTCCAAGAGGTTCTACTAGTGGTCGCCACAATGGAGTTGGCGACCCTAAGATTTAATGTGGCGGTCGCTGCCTTGGGCCAAGGTTTCCAAGTGGTTCTACTGACGGTCGCCACAATGAATTTAGCAACCCCAAGGTTTAATGTGGCAATCGCTACCTTAGGCTTAGGGTTTCCAAGAGGTTCTACTGGCGGTCGCCACAATGAACATGGCGGTTCAAGATGATTCTATTGGTTTGAAAATTTTGATCATTGGGTTCAAATACTGAGATTAGATCATTTCCTGAGGATTGTACTAAAGCACCATTCCAATTACTTTCATCATCGGATTCACTTGGATCAATCTAAGATTTAGGTAGGGTCAAATTGGAGAGTCTACACTTGCCACTTTGTAACAACATCTTATAACATTGATAAAATTCTTCTTTCACAAACACATGCTTTTCAAAAGCTACAAATAGCATATTTAAAAAAATATCATGGCATTTGAATATAAAAGGATCATGCTATCACCAATTCACATACTTCAAAACATGGATGTATGGCAATTTAAAATAAAATTCATGTATTTCTATTCAAAATAATACTTAACCACTCTCATCTCGACTTAAGTGCAACAAAACTCTCTATTCGTTCTCAGTCCCAAAATTCCTAATCCTCTGGTGACAAGATCTCGGTGCCTAACAAGAAACCAAACCTCTACGTAAGCGTATGATACAAATCTTTTACGAAACCTTAGAATTTTTGGCTATTAAAGTTATTTGTGATTTAAAATTTCCAAGTAGCAATAAAATTTGGCTAAAATTCTATGAGTTATTTACTTAGCTTGTTTAGTTAAATTAGCTCTCGGATAACTAAATATATATATATAACTTTGACATACAGAGAGAGGTATGGCGAGAGAGAGAGAGAGAGAAGAGACGGGAGAGAGACCCGAAAGAGAGAGAGAGAGAGAGAGAGAGAGACGGGAGAGACGGGAGAGAGACTAGAGAGATAGAAACCAAGATTGGGAGGTGGCACAGTGCCGACGGTGGTGAGGTGGCTCGACGGTGGAGGTAGCGAAGCAGTGTTTGGCGGGTGGTGGCTGTGTGAGATGAGAGAGAGAGAGAGAGAGAAAATAACAAAGAGAGACTGGGGGAGATGAGGGAGGCCGGCTGGAGGGTCACCGGTGACGTGGTCGGCGGCGAGTGGAATGGCGTCGAGGGCACCGGTGACGGGGGAGGCACGACTGGTGGCTACTGGTTGCGGTGGTTCGCGACTACGCGGGGTGCCCTCTTCTTCCTTTCCTTCTCTAATGTTGCGTCTAAGGCTATAAGCTTTAGCTGTAGCTTTAAGCTTCTGTTTTCTAAATCTTTTGTTTCACTTCAAGTAATATATATATATATATATATATAGGCGATCCTTTGGGACAGATGTCACCCATGCAACAATCTATTATTTGCATGAGTGACAAACGTACAGTAGTTGAGAATTTATGCATTGTAAAATTTTTGATGTAAAGTTTTTAATTCGGAAAAAATTTTAAATTTAAGTATAAATTTTTCATGTATTTTTAAAAATTATCGTATTGTTAAAATCTTGACTATAATTTTCTATCTACTTAATATACTTTATCGCCATTTGTCGATTATTAACCTTTTTAATAGCTGTAAAATATTATATCAAAATTTGAGATAAACTTTTAATGTTATTTTATGATTTATCATGTAATCAAAATTTGTATAAGCAACTTTCTAGCCATATAATCAATTTTTTTATCTCGATCTAAAATTTAATTTGATGTATGTTTTTTTTTAGGCTTGAATCTTGAAATTAAGCATAAGGTCTTACTAGAAATTTTATTTGAAGGTTTTCTAGTAATGCATTATTATTTATTTATTTATTTTAACGAACCGTCAAATATTATATTATTCTAAGGGGTTTAACTAACTATAATAGAAAAATTATAGTTGCCACGTGTCTTATTTCTATTAGTTGATAAGATACGGGTTATTCAAGGTACATTGATGGATGATTTGTATGTTTTAAGTCCTATTTCTCTTATACTGTAACTAAATGAATTAAATAATACATCTAATTTACCATTTAAGATAAATGAACCTTCTAAAATGAATCATATTGTTAGCCCAAGAGCTTTTTAATTAAATTTTGATGATTTTTATAATTTATTTTCTAAATTAAATTAATTTGAAAAGATAATATTTAAATATTTTCACAAAAGTAGTGTCGACACTACGTGTCAAATGAGTCGACACCTTAAATCATTTGTGTTGAGTTGACTCATCTTGGTTGGGTCTACACCAACCAAGATGAGTCAACTCCAAAAGTCCCAAGACTATCTGCGATTTTCTTAGTCGACACCAGAATGAAGATGAGTCGACTCTAAAAATCTCGAGGCTGATTGTAATTTCAAGGGTCGACACCACAACGTTTTTAGGTCGACGCAAAATTCAAGTAGCTGATCTGACAAAATGAGTCGACACTAATGAAGATATGAGTCAACACCAAAGTCCCACCTAAAAAACTAAAGAAATGCAAGGGTCGACATCAAATGTTCCACGAGTCGACACCATTGTGTGCGTGAAGAAAATGCAGAAATAAGATCGACACCAACAAAGAACTGAGTTGACACGTTCACTAAAAGAACCAAACCCTAAATATTTTGAGTCGACACCAAAGTATTTTGTGTCGACACCTGCGACGAAATTCAAATCTTGCACTGGTTCCAACAGTACTATTTTAGAGCATTAATTGCCTCCATCAACCCACCAACGGTCATTTACTTCAAAAGGCTATATAAGGAGTTAATTTTTAGAGCTTCAAATCCTCTGAACACTATTCTATTGCTTGAATTTAAAGATCAAAATCATCAAGAAGCATTTACTGCTCATTTACTCCTTGAGTCGATTCTCACACTTCCTTACTCATTTATTTTCAATCATTTGTAAGAAATGTTAGTTAATGAATTTTTTATTCTCTCACATTTATTGTAAAAGAGGGTGAGTCACTCTTGATCCTTTAAGAGAGTTAGTGAACCTCTTAAAGAAGAGCTCAAAAGAGTTCAGAAAAAAATAGGAAATTATTTTGTAGGAACTTCTTGAGGTTGTAAATGCTTTTGAATGCGCCTATGAAGCATTCAATCTTAATAGATATTCTCAATGGGAGTCTTAAGAAGTGGACATAGGCTTGGAAGAAGTCGAACCACTATAACTCTTAGTGTCTAGTTCATACTTTCTATGCCTAACCTCTTTAATTTTCTTATTACTTTAATATCTGTTATATTTGCTTGTGAAATTAAAAAAATTTGAAAAAAAAAATTAAAATTGTTATTATTGTTTTAAAATTCAATTCACCCCTTCTTGGGTTGCCTAGGACTAACACAAGTGTATCTTTTTCATTTACGCCTAGGTCATATCAATCTAAAAAGGATAAATAGATTAGTTGAAGATAGACCCTTGAGTTTATTAGAAGTGGAAGCACTTTCGGTCTGTGAATCTTGCTTGGAAGAAAAAATGACCAAGTGGCCATTTTCAGCTAAAGGCTATAAAGCTAAGAAACTATTGGAACAGGTTCACTATAATGTATATGGACCTATGATTATCTAAGCTAGAGGAGGCTTTGAGTATTTTCTCACTTTTATTGACGATTACTCAAGGTATAGATAAATTTATTTGATACACCGTAAGTTTGATTGCTTGGAAAAATTTAAAGAATTTAAGGTAGAAACGAAGAAGCATCTGAGCAAATGTATTAAGACATTACGGTCTGACTGTGGTGGTGAATATCTCGTTGGGGAGCTTAGGAACTATTTATCAATAGAAAGGATTACATCCCAATTGATTGCACTAGGCACTCCACAACAGAATGGTGCAGCAAAAAGACGGAATAGAACTCTTATGGAGATGGTAAGATCTATGATAAGTTATTCAGAGTTATCCGATTCATTTTACGAATTTACATTAGAGACAACGGCTTATATTCTGAACTTGATACCTTCTAAGTTAATATCTTCTACTCCCACAGAATAATGGAACAGACACAAGCCCAATCTAAGACATATTTGGATTTGGGGTTGTCCAGCACACATGCTGAAAGGGAACACAAATAAGTTAGAACCAATATTAGAAATCTGTTTCTTTGTCAGATATTCCAGAGGGACAAAAGGTGGTTTATTTTATAATCATAAGGATCAGAAGGTTATTGTCAATACTAATACCCAATTCTTAGAAGAGAGTTATGTAATGGACCATAAGCCTAAAAGTAGAAATGTTCTAGAAGAACTAAGAGGAAGTATCAATAATACAAGAAAAGCACCACGAGAAATAGTCATCGATATCCCATTGCCACATCGTAATGGGAGGATAGTCGAGACACGTGCAGATCTTGAACCAGATTAGAGTGTTACCATTGACATGCTAGTATCACAACTAGAGTAGCATGTGGATGATGGTGCACAGGATTTAGAATCATCAAAGCGTGCCACTTCTAGTACACAAACACAGGTAGTGCCTCGTCGTAGTAGGAGGGTTGCTCGTCAACCTGATCGGTATGTTCTTGGGAGAGTCTTTTGACACAGTCTCGGAAGAACTGGATACTAAATACTGTAATTACAGCGAAGCACTCCAAAATAAAGATGCAAAGCTCTAGCAAAGGGCTATGAATTCTGAGCTAGAGTCTATGTACTCTAATCATGTATGAAAACTTGTAGAACCACCTGAATGGATAAAATCCATCGAATGCAAAAGTATCTACAAGAAGAATAGAGGAGTAGACGGGAAGGCAAAAACCTTCAAAGCTAGGCTTGTTGCAAAATGGTTCACTCAGAAAAAAATGATCGATTATGAAGAGATCTTTTCGCTGGTAGCTATGCTTAGGTCTATCCCGGTCCTCTTATCGATTATAACTCATTTCGATTACGAAATTTAGCAATGGACGTCAAGACAGCTTTCCTTAACGAAAGTCTTGACAATTATATCTATATGATACGACCAAATGATTTTAAAGTAAAAGATCAGAAGCACATGCTATGCAAGGTTAAGAGATCTATTTATGAATTTAAGTAAGTATCTAGGTCTTCAAATACTCGGTTTGATCAGGCCATCAAGTCTTATGATTTTGATCAATGTCCTGACGAGTCGTGTGTATACAAGAAACGTGATTGAAGCGTGGTGGTATTACACTTTATTGTGATAATAGTGGAGCGGTTGCCAACTTGAAGAAACCAAGAGCCCACAAGAAAGAAAAGCACATCAAGCGTAATTATCACCTGATACGAGAGATCATATAAAAAGGTAATGTAGCTGTCACCAAGATTACATTAGCAGATAACATTGTAGATCATTTTACAAAGAGTTTACTAACTAAGACTTTTAACAGTCATGTAGAGGGCATGAGAGTCAAATGTATGACAGCGTGATTTTAAGTATAAGTAAGAGATTGTCAGAATTGTATACTAAAAATCATGTTTTAAGGTTTCGTATTTAATTTTTGTTATTAATAAAATTAGTTTTTAATTTTATGAGACTCTTCATGAGCAAATATATGTGTTTCATTATTTATTTAATATTGTGCATGAGTGTCTTTTATTCTACATAGTATTTAATTTGGTGTGTAAAGTTTAGCTTACAGACAGAAGACCAAATTATCAGTTCTTGTATAATATAAATTTTTGGTTCACAGTCTTAGATGGAATTGGACACACCATCGGTAAGACTATAGCACAATATTTTAGTAGATCTGTCTTGATTACGGGGAACGATAACTATTTCAACAATTGTTTCGACTTATTTTGCTAGTACACTTTGTGTGTATTGAACATGACCGAGTTGGGGTGATTAATTTTGTATTGACCATATAAATTAATTTACAACATATGATTATTATGAATGCTTATACTCTTAAACTCAAAATAATTATTATACATGTGTATTTAATGTTCATTATTTTGATTTATTAAAATGTGCGATCTTTTATGGATCAATAATCCCAGTGAGTTGGATAACAATATTACTTATATGGTAGATATTAATTATTGACGAAATTCACGTCCCGTGATCGGGGTTAATGATTCCCCCTTTAGAAAGTTTATAAGTTTTGATCGTGCCAAACCCTGTAGGTAGATTTTATAATTCAGCATGTTGAATAAATTAAGCATAAGGTCTTAAGGATTTTTCGAATAAGCCGATTAAATAAAATTATCAATAATTTAATATAATTGGTGGGTATTTGTAATTTTAACGTGGAACAAAATAAATAAATATTTAATAACAAGAGCTTGAATAATTCGATTTTGAGAATAAGGCTGGGAGTGCAATTATAATTCTTTAGTGGAATGAATTATAATTTATATTTTTATAAAATTATTTCTAAATTGAGGTAGGATTTCATAATTACATTAGAAGCTCATGTCTTATTTACTCTACAGGCCAATCTATAAAAATGTTGTTATAAACCCTTGCCTTATAATTCAGTCAATTTGTCTTCAAGACTAAGGTTTTCACATTTTTGTGAAAACTAAGTTTAACCAGTTAGGATTTGAAGAACAAAAAGAACATAGCTCACACTATAATCTTGTGCTTGGCGTTCGAAAATACAGTAGAAGGCTTAATTGGAGAATAAATTACCAGTCAATAACCGTAAAGATCTATTGGCTAAAGTTTGTTGCAGAAAACGAAATAAAAAAAACAGAGATGAAACCTTTAGAATGCACGAATGCCGACGTAGGGCCCAACCAATGCATGACATGTGGCAGAGATGAAACGACCCATTCACTGTTCTGAAATGGCGTTTTTAATGTCTTGAGTTGAGATACAAGTTCAAATTTGTCCAAAACCAGCCGAGCATCAGAAGATACCTACCTGCTCTCTTCCATACTGAGCTAGGAGCGAGCTAAGGGGCAAAATTAAGGGGACTGGATTCAGCTTGAGCTGGGCGACTAGAGGCCTATTGGGCCTAGAGTAGAAGGATGTGCCACATAGTTCAGAAAGGATAAAGCTAAGCTCATGGTTCCATAATGGCCGAGCACGATATGGTCAGCCAAGGTACTAGCTTAATACGGAGGGATGCTTGGATCAGCCTGACATCAGTAATGAAGGTTGCGTGGCCGAGCCTCAAACATTAATGAGGGTAGTTTGACTGAGCTGGAAGCATTAATGATGATTAGACCAGGACTCTATGTTCACTGTGTAACATCATCTCAGGCCTTATGAACCTGACCTATCCATCTGCAGAGTAAGGCTCATGATGTGACTAGCCCATCATGAGCCCTAAAAGATTGGTACATTAACTAGCCCCTATAAAAGGGGACTAGGCCCGTGACATTGAGGTATGAAAAAATTCTTAAAGAGAAACTTTAGCAATTTATTTCATTTCACAACAAAGCTCATTCTAACTTTACCGTTGGAGTGGCATCTGGCATTCGCTAACGACTAGTTCACATTAATCAACTTGTGCAAAAACACCCGAATCACCTAAAGGATCTATTGGACTGAATTCAACCCACACTAATCAATACCCTGCGGATCTACCCCGCACATCATCTATAAGTTATCCTTTGCTAAGAATCCACAAATAAACATTTTACTGTACATCACAAAATTTAGTACCATTTTAACAATAGCAAACCAAATAACACATTAATCATCAATAAGTTATTCTACTCTCAGATAAATACTATTTAGTATAAAAAGCACTATAATAATAATTTAATCTATAATGCCTTAAGTATTAATAACTAAAGTATAAATTATTCCATAATTTTCCTTTCAATCAAACATGGTCTAATTATATATAGTAATTTGGCTTCATAACATTATTGTTTATTTTAGAAAAAATTAATTCAAGGTCTCATTTAGAGGACTTGTACAGTCATTAGTCCTAACTATTTTTTCAATATTTCATTAAGTCATATTTTTAAAATTTATTAATTATGTGGACAAATATGCCCTTTTTATCTCCAAGCCTATTGCATTCTCAATTCGTTGAAATAGAATATAGGAATTCCATTATCCATTTCTAGTCCTGGACGCCCTCCACGACGAGATCTGGTCCCACTAAAAGTGCAGCCATAAATTTTGCTGCTTTAAGATCGTCACCGACGATAACTTAACGAACTCAAGTCTTGTTTTTAGTTAGGATTGCGGTTTGACTCCCCAGAAATCGAGCCTAAGCTTCCGATACGTTCCCTGGTATGGAGCTCTGCAAATCTGTAAACAAATAGTACAACCGAAGCCTCTTCAGATCGTCATTGCCAATGTCGACGGTGATCTCCAATTTCATTGGCTGCGATGAGATTCGGCAGCTGACCAACTATCGCTACATCTTCCACTAGAGCTACCTTGACCGGACGTAGCTCGTGGCTGGTGATTTACAGGTACTGGCGTTCAACAAGAGGATCTGGCTCAATTTAGGGATTTTTGATTTTTGAAATATTGTGTATATAGATATATGCAATATGTATGAATGTCGCTGTGTGTATATATATATATATATATATATATATATATATATATATATCAGTGTCTCTATGTGTGTGTGTGTGTTTGTTTGACTGTTTATATGTGTGCTTGTGTGTGTGTGTGTGTTTGTGTTTGTGTGTTTTTGTGTGTTTGTTTGTTTGTTTGTTTGTTTAACTGTTTTTGTTTGCACCATCCCCCATTCCCTTAAATGAGATGAAATCATTATTGGCAATGTTAGAACTAGGCAATCCAAGAAGGGGGGGGTGAATTGGGTTTCTTTACTAGAAAAAGAGATTTAAAAAACTTTTTCAGAAAATCTTTTAATATTGCAATA
>JAUMHN010412130.1:0-14278 GCA_032360265.1 Heliamphora ciliata
GGGTTGAGTCATTGTTGGTTTCGAAACGGGGTGGGTTTTTGAACTAATGAGTGAAATTTTGACCCTTAAAGCATAGATTGATGTTTGAGTCTCATTTTGTTGTTGTTCTGATTATTGTTTAGTTTGTTTCAACCATCTGATCACGTACTTTGATTTTGATCCCGTCATTATCTCCATTTGTTTCATTTTTGTTATTTTGTTGATTCCATTATTGTTTTTTGTTCACTGATTAATTTGTTTTGTTTCATTTTAGGGGTGACTTCGCATTCGAGGTTTTGGCGGATCCTCCGACATCCTAGAGTGGTACATGGCGCTCCCACCCCGTAGCCGAGAGATCGTTGATCGGGCTGGCTTCAGCAGCTTCATCACCACGCTGGAGGGGACCAGCAATGACTGGATTACCCTTACAGCTTTGATAGAGCGATGGTGGGACACCACCAACAACTTTCACCTTCCCATGTTTGAGGTGACCCTTACTCCTCTAGACTTCTCTCTCATCACTGGGATTCAGGTGGGTGGCGACCTAATCCCATTCGATCCAAATATCTGCCAGAGCCCCAAGGCTCTTTTGCACCTTCTCGGCTACGTGCCCCCTTCCATCGACAAGGGGAGCATACGATATACGTGGATGAAGACGACCTTTTGCCATTTTGCCTGCTCTGAGGTCCAGCATTTTGTGTGGGTGGTGCGAGCATTCCTTCTCTATATGTTCGAAATATCCTTATTCCTGAACATAGAGAACAAGGTGCACCTCCACTACCTCACAGCCGTGGTGGTGGTGGACCAGATCGGCTCCTATGACTGGGGAGGAGCAGTGCACTGGCCACTTTATACAGATACATGAGCGCGGCCACCCAGACCTCTGATCTAAGAGTCGGTGGGTACTGGCGCATCTAGGAGGTATGTTTGCTTTCTCTGCCTTCTGAGCTTTCCTTTCCCATTTTCATATCTGCATATCTGTTTCAACTATACTGATGCTTCTCTTGATTTTTTGCAGCTCTGAGCTTATGAGTTCCAGAGCATGCGCCAGCCAGCGAACTCCTGTGACCACCCCCTCGTGATCCCTTGGGCACTTCGATGGGCTAGACGCCATCGGGGTACGAAGCTTGGTGAGAAGCATTTAGATGATGATCGCTTTTTCCTAGATAGACTCAATCCCGACCGATTAAGTCACTTACTGCTCTTTGCTGAGTTGTTCCTTTCATTTCTAATTTTTTGCATATACACTGCTTGCTGACATGTTTCCTTTGACTTTTAGGTCTACTGGGACATCTGGATGGGCATGGAGGAGCGAGCATGTGTCGATTTGATGCGGAGCCATGAGGTCACCTAAACCTGTGTCATGCTTGAAGGTCCATTCTTAAAGAGTGGTACCTCGGTGAGGGCGCCATTCGGCAGTCCTTGGGGTATGATCACTTTCGTATCCTGAGGACGCCTCTTGTGGGGATGCGTTAGACCAACACCCTCCGCACGGCCGGGATCATCCGAGCCATGGTGGGCCTCAATGCTATCACGCTGATCGAGGGTGAGGATCATGACTACACAGTTTTTGCTTGTGAGAGGCACATGTCTACCATAGGTGCTCGTGCTGCGGTGCGGGGTCCTTCTCCCACTGCCCTGAGCTCTTTTCATCCTAGCTCTCCTAGATAGTGGAAATTTTTCTGGATGAGGTTCTTCATCAGATCTGGATCCTCGAGCCGATGGCCCCGAAAATTCTCCTTCCCCCTGGCACTGAGCAGGTATAACATCCTCACATCTGTTCTCCATACTGTCACTTATATCAGACTGCACTGATTCTTATACCTGTACTGATTCCTATATTTGACTTATTCTAACACCTGATTCCTCTCTTGACAGATGCCCCAGGAGTGGTGCGACCTGTCCCTTTGCCGGATCACCAGGTTGAGGGTATTGGTCTATTGCTGGGACGTTGCCTTCTGGGCTCATGGCTTGGAGCCCCCTACTCCTCGGGGTGGCCCTATTGCGGTATTTTCTACCTTTTATTATTGCGCTCTTTTCTTTCTTCTCATATTTATCTGCCTTAGCTGATGTGGCCCTTTTTCTTCTTTCAACATGGGCGTGGCAGAGGGCTGAGGACTCACGGTGATCACATAACACCTGCTACCCCGGCTGCACCTTTTTCTTGGACTTCAATTTCTGTTGCTGTTGCTGTTGCTTCTTCATCTCAGGCTCGGACTCCTAGTGTTACACAAACGATCAACAACTCAGAGTAGGCGGAGGAGACTGGTTCGACATCCGGAGAGTCGTCCTAGGGAGGCTATGTGGCCCTAAAGAAGTGGACCGGTGGGATTGACCCTTTTGATTTACCATGATGCTGAGGATTTCTCTTTTTGTTTTTTAGAGGCCTGTGTTCCTATTCTTTTCTAAGCCTATGTGCCTATCTGACACATTCTGATACTCTGTTATAATCACATTGTCACACTACTATGATTCACTATACTGGTACACCGCCTTGACACATGCTGCACAGATACACGCTGATTCACACTAATATACACACACTGATGTAGACATACTGCTCTTTGACATTCAGCACAGATATACTGACGCAATCTGCGTGCCTTTGAATCTTTTTCTCTTGGCCTGCATGCCATGCCAAACACATGTTGGACACAAACTGCCGAGATCATTGATTTATAAACGATTTTTTGAAAAAATAAAACTGGACCGGCTATCGCCGAAACAGGCTCCAGATAAACACTTTTTGAGGTCGAACGATCAAAATAAAAATTAGTGCCACTACAGTTAATTTCGATGAATACGTTTTGGTCGATTCATTAACTACGAATTTTGATTTCCCGAGTTGAAGCTCTGATTAGACCTTCTACTATATTCCCGATGCGATTCCTGAACGTAGTGTGGGCTACGATCATTTGAGAATCGAAACTGGCAGAACTTGGATAACCTTAGTCTTGAAAGACAACTTATAAATTTGGTTCAGCCTACCGGCATATTTATAGGGCTACAGGAGAGACCTGTGGAGTAAATATGATATAGACTTCTAGTGTAACCTAGATACCCATCCAGCGGTTTCTGCAGATATGCAAACCTCTCAGTAGTTTCTATAATTATGAAAACCTTGCAACGATTTTTGAAATTTTTATAAAACACTAAATTATAGTTCACATTACTAAAGAACTGTAACTACACTCTTAATCATAATCTCAAGACCAATTTACATTGAGCTCCTTTTATTAACTGCTTAACTCATCTCCCCATGCTATGATTCTCGATACCCCGCCAATTAAATTTAATCGGCAACTTTATAATCCTTAAGGCCTTCCACATAACTTATTTAACCACTGGATAATCAAATTCGCCTGCAGAGTTTGATCTAGTCAAAACTTGTAAGCTTTCTTAAGGGGGTATCGTCAATCTCGAACAATCGGGACGTAGATTCCGTCAATAATTAATATTCACTATATAGTTAATACTGCTATCCAACTCACTGGGACTATAAATCCAAAAAAGATCGCACACTCTAATGAATCAAAATAACGAATATTAAATATAAACAAATAATAATTATTTTGGGATTAAGAGTATAAGCACTCATAATAACCTTGGGGTGTGAATTAATTTATATAGTCAGTATAAAATTAATTACCCCAATGTGGTTCTATTTAACACACACAAATTGTACTAGTACAGTGAGTCGAAACAATAAACGATACAATTATCTATTCCCCGTAACTAAGACAGGCCTACTAAAACTATGTGCTACAGTCGTACCGATGGCCTGTCCATTTCAATTTAAACTGTGAACAAAACTTTTATTCTGCAAGAACCTATAATCTGATCTTCTGTGTGTAAGTCGTACTCTACACACCTAATTAAATACTGTACATAATAAAAGACAGCCATTCATAACATTAAAGAAATGATATTCCATATATTGCTCATTAAGATGATCATAAAATGGATAAATACTTTTATTAAAATAAAATTAAATACGAATACCAAATAAAATCTATGATTTTTAGTATACAACCCTGACAATCTCCCATTTGTACTCAAAATCATGTTGACATATATTTGACTCCAATGCCCTCTACTTGTCCATCGAAAGTCTTAGCCGGTAGGCTCTTTGTAAAAAGATCCGCAAGGTTGTCTTCTGATGCAATCTTGGTCACAACAGCATCACCCCTCTATACAATTTCTCGTATCAGGTGATATTACGCTCAATGTGCTTTTCTTTCTTGTAGACTCTTGGCTCCTTCAAGTTTGCAACTGCTCCGTTATTGTCACAATAAAGTGTAATAGCCGACTGAATTGAAGGCACCACATCTAAATCTAACAGGAAGTTCCTGAGTCAAACGGCCTCCTTGGCTGCTTCAGAAGCTGCCACATACTCGGCCTCCATGGTGGAATCAACAATACAGGACTTCTTGATACTCCTACAACTAATAGCTCTACCTCTTAAAGTAAACACATATCCTAAGGTAAACTTACGGGAATCTTTGTCTGATTGGAAATTCGAGTCTGTGTACCCTAAAGGTACTATACTGTCTGCCTGGTAAACCAACATATAATTCTTAGTCCTTTTTAGGTACTTGATTATATTCTTTACCGCAGTCCAATTCTCCTGCCATGGGTTAGATTGATATCTGCTAACCATGCCAACGGCAAAGCAGATGTCGGGGTCTAGTATAAAGCATAGCATACATTTGGCTCCTACTACCGAAGCATAAGGAACTGCCTTCTTTTTCTCTATCTCATCCGATGTCTTAGGACACTGATCCTTGGATAGAGTGATTCCATGCCTGAAATGGGAAAAACCTTTCTTAGAATCCTGCATGCTAAAATGAGCAAGGATGTCATCGATATACTTTGCTTGTGACAAGCCCAATATCCTTCGTTTTTTATCTCACAAAAGTTCGATCCCAAGAATGTGACTGGCTTATCCTAAGTCCTTCGTATCGAATTGCCTAGATAACTATACTTTTACTGAAGATAACACCCCTACATCATTTTCAATGAGTAAAATAGCATCTACATAAAGTACTAGAAAGACTACCACACTTCCGTCACGCTTCCTGTACACACAGGACTCATCTGGACTCTGATCAAAACCATAAGACTTTATAGATTGAACAAACCGAGTATTCCAACATGTGCTTCTGGCCCTTTGCTATGAAATTGTTTGGTTGTACCATATATATACATTCGTCAAGACTTCCATTAAGGAAAGCTGTTTTGATATCTATTTGCTAAATTTTGTAATCGAAATGAGCTGCAATTGATAAGAGAATCTAGATAGATTTAAGTATAGCTACTGGCGAAAAAGTTTTCTCATAATCGATACCTTATCTCTGAGTGAACCCTTTTACAACCAGTTTAACTTTGAAGGTTTTAACCTTCCCGTTTGCTCCTCTCTTCCTCTTATAGATCCACTTACATCCAATGAGTTTTATCCCTTTAGATGGTTCTATAAGTTCCCAAACCTGATTAGAATACAGAAATTCCATCTCTGAATTCATATCCTTTTGTTAAAGATCTGCATCTTTATCCTGGAATGTTTCATTGTAGTTACAGGGTTCAGTATCTAGTTCTGCCGGGATCCTGTCAAAAGACTCTCCTAAGAACGTATACCGATCAGGTTGATGAACAACCCTTCCACTAAGGCGAGGCAATACCTGCATCTGTGTATTAGCAGTAACACACTGTGCAGAATTTAAACCCTATACACCATTATCCACATGCTCATCATGCATGTTAATGGTAGCACCCTGATCATGATCTGCACCTGTCCCGAAAATCTTCCAACTACGACGAGGCAATGGGATATCAGTGACTTGTGGTTCCTCTTCCATTCTACTGGTATTTCCTCTCAATTCTTCTAGAATAATTTTACTTTTGGGCCTGTGGTCCAAAATATATTTATCTTCCAAGAATCGGGCATTGGTGCTAACAATGACTTTTTTATCCTTAAGATCATAAAATAAACCATCCTACGTTCCCTTGAGATACCCGACAAAGAAATAAATTTCTGTCTTTGGTTCCAACTTATCCGCGTTCCCTTTCAACAATGTACTGGACACCCCCAAATTTGAATATGTCTTAGACTAGGCTTATGCTCGGTCCACAATTCTGTGGGAGTAGAAGGTACTGACTTAGAAGGTACCAAGTTCAGAATATAAGCCGCTGTCTCTAATGCAAGTCCCCAAAACAAATCGGGTAATCCTGAATAACTCATCATTGACCTTACCATTTCCATAAGAGTCCTATTCTTTTTTTCTGCTACACCATTATGTTGCGGAGTGTCGGGTGCAGTCAACTGGGATATAACTCCTTTTGACAATAAGTAGTCCCTAAACTCTCCAAAGACGGACTCCCCACCACGGTCAAATCGTAATGATTTGATACTTTTACCCAGACGCTTCTTTGCCTCTACCTTTAATTCTTTAAATTTCTCAAAGCATTCAGACTTACGGTGCATCAGGTAAATGTATCCATACCTTCAGTACTCGTTAATGAAACTGGCGAACTACTCGAAGCCACCTCTAGCCCTGATAGTCATAGGATCACACACGTCAGAGTGAACTAGTTCCAATGGTTATTTAGCTTATAGCCTTTAGCTGAAAATGGTCTCTTGGTCATCTTATCCTCTAAGTAGGACTCACAGTCTGAAATGGCCTCCACTTTAAATGAACCCAAAGGTCCATCTTTTACTAGTCTATTTATCGTGTTTAGATTAATATGACATGGGCGCAAGTGCCAAAGAAATGCTTGGTTCATTAAAGAAGGAAACTTTCTCTTATATGATAAATTAATTGTGTTATTCAATTTAGTTAGTTACAGTGTAGGAGAGATAGGAGATATAATATATAAATCATCCATTAATGTACCAGAATAAATAAAACGTTTATTTTTCTTAATAACCACAGAGTCATTAAAATGAACCAAATACTTATCCTTTATTAAATTAGATATCGAAATTAAATTTCTTCTAATTGAAGGTACATAAAGACAATATTTCAAAATGAAAATCCTAACTCTACTAAAGCTGAGAGTGACATCTTCCACTGCAACTGCTACTACCTTGGTATTATTGCCTATATGTAGGCCTATTTTTCCATTATTGAGCTGTCTGGTTTTTTAGAACCCCTGTAAAGTATTACAGACATGATTAGTAGCTCTCGTTTCTACACACCAAGTACCGGTAGATAACACCGCTGAACATGTTTCAACCACTAGTGAACAGAAATTACTGGGTTTGTTTTGCTTATTAAGAAAAATCGGACACTACTTTTTTCAATGCCCAAACTGGCTACAATGATACCACTTGCCTCTCGGCTTCTTCACACCAGCTTTTGGACCTTTAGCTGCTTTTGCAACTGTGCCTCCCTGTTTCTGAACCTTTTTCTTCTTCTTGCCTTTCGACTTAAAGGAAGAACATTTTTTAGCCACATACATAGAACTTGGTTTCCTAAGAACACCCTCGGCTGCTTGAAGTTCTTTAAAAAGTTTTGCCAATGAAAATTTGAGCTTATTCATGGAATATTTCAGGTAGAATTGCTTAAAGCTATCAGGCAGTAACTGGAGTATGATATCGACCTGAGTTTCCCTATCAATCTCAGCTCCTAGGACTCTAGTTCATTTTGAAAACTGATCATCTTTAGAACATGATCCATAACTGAGGTGCCTTCAGCCATGCTTGTATTCATAAGAGACCTCATTACCACCTGCCTAGCAGCACGATTTTGATTCCCAAATATTTCTTTAAGGTATATAATCATGTCATAGGCACTGAGCATAGACTGATACTAATACTGCAATACATTTGAAATGAAAGCCAAAATGTAATAGCGAGACATCTTATCAGCTTTTTGCCACTTTTGATAAGCTCAGATTTCCTGTTCGGTCACCCCGTCATTAGGTATTAGTGGACAAATCTCAGACAATACAAATTTAGAGTCCTCAACAGTTAAGACAATATCTAAATTCCTTTTCCAGTTTACATAGTTTTATTCCGTTAATTTGCTTTCTTTGAGTATGGTCGCGAGTGGATTGAAAGCCATTTTAATCTTGAGAATCACATAATTAAAAATAACCATTAATTATGACGAGCAAAACTTTAAATTTATTTTTAAATTGGTTCTCTCTTCCATTTTAAAAAAAATTGCCAACAACCTGGTACCCTGCGAATAACATGCCTCGATAGGAGGACGTCTATTGTCCATCGTTTGTCCAGATAGGACAATTCCTATTAATTTTACTATCTAGGTAACAGACCATGCCAAGTAAAATTAAATATTTGGTATAATTTCGGTCTAGTAAATAATAGTAGAGACTCAGATTGAAAGGATGCTATTATTTATAGATAGGTGTTAACTGGCGCCTAATTTCAAATCAATCGCTTCGTAATGAACCATTGAAATAAAGAAGTGATCTAAACTAACAATTATCCAAAATTATTCCTAAAGGAGGTTCGTACCGGCGATACCTCAATTAATTCTGTCCGATAGGGAGGAAGACCTTACTGTCAACATGCAGAATTAATTACATCACCTACGAACTGGTGATGCAGATCGTAAAATTTATCTATGAATAAATTCTCTCTCTCACTTAGATTTTTAAAATATTTTTGAGGATCATAAAAAATCATTTACTTAAAATAAATTTATTAATTTTGAAAACAATACGATTTGAAAAATTTCAAAACATCTTTCTGTGTACAGATTCAAAAAAGTTTGGTTTGCCAAACTATCTTTTTGTGTTTTAATGTGTAATAAATAAAATTGGATGAAATGATAATTTTTTCTTTCTTTTTACAGTTAAGGTATTGATTAAGGGTATTCAAATATTTTATTTTTACATTACACATTTTTCAAAAAAAAATAATTTATTAAGATTAAACTTTTTTTCATTTAATTAATCCAAAATTTAGAATTAATTTTCACAATTTTCCAAAATATCTAATTTTAAAAAAAATCATCTTAAATGTGTTATTTTGTAAAATAAAATATTTAAAAAAATTTCATTTAATTAAAAACTTTTAATTAAAAAAAACTTAATTTTATTTTTTATTACAAAATATTAATTAAAACTGAATTTTTTGAATTAATTAAATTAACAGGAATAAATAAAACAGATATACATCATCCACGCAGTTTAAAAGATTATAAATACAAGATATGTATATATATCCCGATTTTATGATCAAACAGAAACTCTATTAAGTTTCAGTCTCTAGTTCAAAAATAAACTTTAATCTTTCAATCATTTTCTGAATCAGGTTCTAGTATCCAAGTTGTATCAGGATTCCTTGATATGTAATGTTATACATGTACAACACTTCCAAGCCTCGAAAACATCAGAAACACCGACCAAAATAGCCACGAACACAACCCTCCACCACCAGACCACCGGCGCTGCCGCTGCTGCTGCCGCCACTTTAGGCGACTTTTGTCGCCTGTTCCAAACTCCGTTCTCGATCCTCTTTTTTTTTAAAAAGTAGCTTTTAAAAAAATATTATTTTTCTATACAAATCCCGGTTCGAAAAAGGCTTAAAAAATAGCTTTCGATGTTCGCCAAAATAGCCCCGCCGCTTGTTGCCACCGCTTGTTTGGGCTTTTTCCGTGGTCATTTTGGTTCACGTTTCCTCCTATTTTTAGTATTGATATCTGACAACATATTTCCTTGAAGAATGCCTCAAAAACATCCCAAAAAATCTCAAAAATAGCCCAAAAACAACTTGGTGCCGCTGTGGAAAACTGCCGCCTGTTGCTATTTTTTGTATGCTGTTTTTGTTCTGATTTTTTTTCATAGTTTTGGACTATTTTCCAGGTATATTTTGTTGATATTTTATGCCTAAATTTATGCCCAAAAAAATTATGAAAACACCCAAAAAAATCACCGAAAAAGGCCCGAACTGCCACCGCCAAAAGTGCTACCGACGGGCTATTTTTCCATTATTTTTTTTTGTGTTTTTAGGAACTATTTTTTTTATGTTTTTAAGCCTAAAACTGTAGAAATATTGCCGAAAACATTTGTCACAAAAATCATAGAAAAATGATCGCGATCCATGGCCCGAACCACACAAAACCACCGTCGGTGTCGCCGGTTATGCCTTTGCCTATTCTTTGTGTTTTTGGATATTCATATATGTTTTTAAATTTTCTAAATAATATTTTTTAAAAAATAAAAGCTTTTACATCAAAAATCTATGTCCCAAAGGCTCACATCCGAACTAAAAAAACTTAAACTATCAGGATCAACCCTCGTGATTAAAAATTAAATAATAATTATCATTCAACAATTCAATCAAACATGAATAAAATAATTATCATAAAACTAGGATTAGAATGCCCACAAAATAAAATTAGAACAGTTTTAAATCTCCTGACCCCTCGATTAACCGTAAACAAAATCAAAACGGCTCCGATACCAATTGTTGGAGGCAAACTGCCAATATCATTAATTTGTAAAGGATTTTTCAAAAAAATAAAACTAGATGGTCAATCGCCAAAACAGATTCCAAATAAAAAATTTTTTATGTCGATCGATCAAATTAAAAACCCGTGCCACAACAGTTAATTCAGGTGAATATCTTTTAGTCGATTATTCAATTACGAATTTTGATTTCTCGTGTTGAAGATCCGGTCAAATCTCTACTATATTTCCGATGTGATTTTCGAACGTAGTGTGGGCTACGATCCTTCGATAACTAAAATCGGCATAACCTGGACAATCTTACTCTTAAAAGATAATTTATGAATTTGGCTCAGCCTATTCGCATATTTATAGGGCTACAACAGGGACCTGTAGAGTAGTTATAACATAAACTTCTAATGTAACCCAGATACCTCTCCAGCGGTTTTCGTAAATATGCAAACCTCTCAGCGGTTTTTGTAATTATGAAAATCTTGCAGCGATATCTGTAATTTTCATAAAATACTAAATTATAGTTTACACCACTTAAGAACTATAATTGCACTCTTAACTATAATCTCAAGACCAATTTGCATTGAGCTACTGTTATAAAATGCTGAACTCATCTCCTCACGTTAAGATTTTCGATACCCACCTATTAAATTTAATTACTGAAAATTTAACTTAATCGGCATCTTTAAAATTTCTTAAGTCCTTCCGCTTAACTTATTTGACCACCGGATAATCAAATTCACCTGTAGGGTTTGGCCCGGTCAAAACTTATAAGCTTAATTAAGGGGGTATAGTCAATCCCAAACAATTGAGATGTGAATTCCGTCAATAATTAATATTCACCATATAATTAATACCGCTATCCAATTCACTGGAACTATAGACCCATAAAAGATCGCACCCTCTAATGAATCAAAACAACGAATATTAAATATACGCAAATAATAATTATTTCGAGATTAAGAGCAGAAACACTTATAATAGCTTTGGGGTGTTAATTAATTTATATAGTCATTATAAAATTAATTACCCCAATGTGGTCTTATTCAATACACATAGTGTACCAGCACAGCGAGTCGGAACAATAAACGATGCTATTATCTGTTTCCCATAACCAAGACAGGACTACTAAAACTCTATGTTACAATCGTACCGATGATTTGTCAATTTCCATCTAAATTGTGAACCAAATTTATATTCTGCAATAACCTATAATCTAGTCTTTTGTACGCAAGTTGTACTCTACACACCAGATTAAATACTATACAAAATAAAGGATAACCATGCATAACATTAAACAAATGATATTCCATATATTGCTCATTAAGATTCCCATAAAATGAATAAATAATTTTTTTAAAATAAAATTAAATACTAAAATCAAATAAAATTCATGATTTTTAGTATACTACCCTGACAACACATTCTTACGCTTTTGATGGATTAGGCCTTCATGCCCTGTGATTTACACTTCTCAAATTATCATGGATGCTTAGACTCTTTTATGATATGAAAATTACCTTTGAATGCTTAGATTTTGATTATGCACGATGTATGACTTGTGAGTTGTGATATAAACTGCTTTCTCGTTGCGAGTTGCTAACAGGTGCACAACTTCAGTTTGGGGAAAGCTGGCAAAACGAGGACAGACTGCCAAAAATTTTGTATAAAAAAAATGGTGGCTGTGAGAAAGAATATTGCAGCCGTTTGGTTTGGATATGGAGGCCTAAACGTTTATGGAAAAAAGTTCATGGCCTGGATTATGCGTATCTTGGTTGTGAGGTTTGGGATGAAAATATGACGGCCATTAGGTTACAAAGCAACGACCGTAGAAAAAAGGTTACGGCCGCAACAAAGGGTTTTGACGCGAAACGTGAAACAAATTCTGTGGGTTCCTTCTATTTCTGCATCTATAAAAAGGTGAGCTTCTATTCCAGACCCCACTGTTCTGGATATCTTATATTCTCCTTATATCCTTTATGGACCACTCTTACAGCAACTCTCTGTTGGCTTGGATGAACAACTTTTCCCCAGTTCAGCGTCAGAACTTTCTCAACTTTGGTTTAGATGCGTTGTTTTCTCTGCGATCCTTGAGGGTTGATTCGCATCTTCTGAGAGGAGCAGCCCTGCTGTGGGATCCCAAGGTTCATGTATTCCATTTTGGTGCTAAGGAGTTACGTCCGTCTCTGAAGGACTTTTCGGCCATTCTAGAGATCTTGGGCCAAGAAGAGGTTATAGTTCCTATGCCTTTCTTGAGTCCTAGGGACAAGTTGATGCATCTATGTGGTTACTCCAGGCATGAGGCTTCTATTATTACCCATGACAAATCTCTCAATGTGGCTCGGATCGTGGACCGCTTTGGGCCTCGGGGGTCTCTTAGACACTTCTCTTTTCAGCTTCAGCGCAGGCATGCTCTTTGCATCTATCTTTTGGCTCGCTTTCTCTTTGGACCTTTAGACGGGCGGGCTAGCTCTTCCTTGGTAGATGTGAGACCCCAACCCATTTTATTTTAAAATGATTAAGTGTTGATGGGAGTAGGAATTAAAACTTCATCTTGGTGATGATTTAGGAGAGTATTTTGAGCTTGGATGAGGTTCTAAGGGATGTTTGGAAAAAAATATATGAAAAGTTTGTGAAGGGAAGTGACATACCTTTACTAATTTGGTTCTGCTTCTTTTGTTCGGGTTTTCACCCAGCGATGGCCACTCGAGCGATGCTCTGTTCGCTCGAGCGGACCGATGGCTAAGAGTGTAGCCGCTCGAGCGGATCTCTGTTCGCTCGAGCATATAGGTGGCCGAGAGTTGGGTCGGCAGAAGACCGCTCGAGTGAAGTCTTATTCACTTGAGCGGACAGCCGGGCATGAGATATTTATGTGATAGCCCATGCTTTGGGTTTTGAACTAAGATTCTTTTACAAGTTTCTCCTCTCTCTCTACACAAAAGCTCTGCCTTCTCTCTAGGTTTTGGGTGTGTTTGGGCTCAGATCTTGGTGATTAGAGGGTAGATCCTTGATGTACTAGCCGTGAGCTTTACATACATTCGAACATAATCGTGTTTCGACGACGTTGGTTTTTCGTCGGTTGGTAATGTAACACCTCGGTTCGGACCCTAGTTGTAACAACCCAAACTGTAACTACCCGTAGAGCAATCTAGCCTAAACCCTAGTATTAGCGACGATTAGTTGACAAGGTCTTAGGTCGCTAAAAGGATGGAAACCCTAACTCAACCCGAAACTCTAATTTGACCCGAAAACCTTAAAAAGATCAAATACTCAAAGGTAAAGCCCTAATACTCAGAAAAGTTTTAGAAGAGCCTAAATTAAGTAAATAACATAAGATATAAAATTAAGAATCAAAAATTTTCATAATTAGGGTAAAAAGACCAATTTGCCCATAAAACAGCAAAATGCCTTAAAAATTCAAATTTTGACACATAAACACCTAAAATTAGATATTTATATACAATTAATTAATAAAAGACAAAATAACAACGAAAATAACAAAAATACCCTTGCATGGCCAGTTACCTAGGGAATTGTGCCCCAAAAGCTACTTTTTACCTTTTTAGAGTTAAAAATGAGAAAAAGTTGTATAAATTAAGTATTATTATGACCTAAGATTTTTTATATAAGTAATATACATACTAATAAAATATTATAGACCAACAAAGGAAAACAAATTATGATTAAAGTTTTTATACACTTAAATAAGTCAAAAAGTTACATCTAGTCAAAGTAGTTTAAAGTAACTTAATTACCTATATTTAAACAATTAATTGTTGTTAATATTTTTATAAACTATAATAATAATAATAATAATACTAAAATAATTCATTTTAGTATGCTAGAAGACCAAAAAGATACATCAAATTAA
>JAUMHN010412139.1:0-14277 GCA_032360265.1 Heliamphora ciliata
GGTGCCCACACATCGTGATCGTCGTAGTGCGTTCGGGATATACGTGAGAAGGTTGCAAGGTCATCTTCAACGTATTCGAGACTTCTTGAAACTTTTCAACAAGTTTCATAAAGGTATTAAACTATTGAAATAATTATAGTTTTCGTTTGTCATGAAAATCGCATACGTCATTTTTTACGGTCACGACGTCGATTGTTAAAAACTTTTTTTCCATTGCGCGGCTCACTCTCCAACACCAGGAGCAGTAGGGGACAGAATCAGGGGTACCAAGGGCAAATGTATGCTCTTGTGGAGCCTAGTAATCAGTAGCACCTGCCATACCAGATACCGCAGCTAGTCCTTCAGTCATCCGAGGTACCTTTCTAGTGTACCATTCTTGGGCCAGTGGTCTTGTCAACAACGGAGCATCACATTCTTTCATCTCATCTACATTTGCATCTGCACTGGGGTTAGAGGTAGATGTGTTGGTTGAAGCCTTATGCGTAGAGACACCATTGGGTGAGGTCGTCGTTTTGAGGCGCATCTGTAGAGATTGTGAAATGGAGAATGTCGACCATCGTTTTGTATTCGATTTTATCGTGATCGACATGTTCTCATTCGATGTTATCATAGGAATGGATTGGTTGATGACCTTCCGCGCCTACATTGACTGTGACCGGCGACAGGTGTTTATTTGTACACCGGATGGAGATTCCTTCTATTTTGTAGGTGACCGGGATAGTGGTTTAGCACCTAAACCTCTTAGGTTGCGAGGCCGTGACCTCCTTAACTCTCTTTTCTCTGCCCTGTCAATGAGTGAGATTGGTCCCACTCAGGGAGAGCTTCATCCCGTTGTCTGTGAGTTTCCAAACTTGTTTCCGAATGAGTTGTTTGAACTTACCCCACGGCGAGAGGTTGAGTTTTCCATAGATCTTATCCCGGGGACTGCCCCCATTTCTATGCCTTTATATCGTTTTGCACTTGCTGAGTTAGTAGAGTTGAAAGTGTAGGTTCAAGAGTTGTTGGATAAAGGGTTCATCCGCCCTAGTGTGTCTCCGTGGGGAGCCCCAGCACTGTTTACAAAGAAGAAAAATGGGTCATTACGTCTTTGTATAGATTATCGTAAGTTGAACCAACTGACCGTTAAAAACAAATACCCTATGCCGCATATCGACGACTTGTTTGATCAACTGAGAGGTCCTTGTTGTTTCTCGAAGATCGACTTAAGATCGGGTTACCATCAGTTGCAGGTTAGGGAGGAAGACAATTCGAAGATAGCTTTCCATACGCGTTATGGGCATTTTGAATTTCTAGTCATGCCATTTGGGTTGACCAATGCACTAGCAACGTTTATGGACCTTATGAACCTTATCTTTCACCCCTATCTTGATCAATTCATGGTGGTATTCATGGATGACATTTTGATCTACTCCCCATCGGAACAAGAGCATGAGGAACATCTTCAAATCGCCTTGCAGTCATTATAAGAACATCGATTGTATGCTAAGTATGACCAATATAAAATTTGGTTATCATAAGTAAAGTTTCTAGGGTATGTAGTTTCAAAGGAGGGAGTGGCAGTGGATTCATCCAAGATTAAGGCGGTGATGGAGTGGGAAAGACCAAAAAATGTGTTTGAGATTCGGAGCTTCCTAGGGTTGGTAGGATATTACCGACGATTTGTGAAAGATTTCTCCAGGCTTGCAGCACCTCTGACACGTCTTACTCGAAAGGGGGTCAAGTTTGTATGGAACGATAGTTATGAGCTTGCCTTCTTGACATTGAAGACGCTATTAACAAGTACACCCATTCTGACGATTTCGGAGAGGGGACTCGGTTATACCGTTTACTGCGATGCATCGCATAAGGGATTGGGTTGCGTGCTGATGCAAGTAGATAAGGTGGTGGCCTATGGATTGAGACAGCAGAAGGTTCACGAGAGGAATTACCTTACGCACGAATTGGAGCTCGTAGCAGTGGTCTTTGCCCTTAAGATCTGGAGACACTACCTATATGGGGAGCGCTTTGAAGTATTCTCGGACCATAAAAGCTAGAAATATTTGTTCTCACAAAAGGATCTAAATTTGCGTCAGAGAAGGTGGATGGAGTTCTTGGGAGATTACGATTTTGATCTCCAATATCATTCGGGCAAGGCGAATGTGGTAGCCGATGCCCTCAGTCAAAAATCCTTGAGCACGCTAGCAAGAATAGCAGTTATAGAGTAGAGTATGCTCAAAGAAGTCGAAGAGTATGACCTTCGTTTAGGGAAGTTTAATGGGTATGTTGCTTTGTTTACGGTAATTTCTCAACCCACCCTTGTTCATCACGTTGTTGAGGCACAACGATCGGACACTAAAAGTTTGATGTTTCGGGATCAAGTTTTGGGTGGTGAGGGTGCCAAGGAGTGGACTATCCACTCCGATTAAAGTCTGAGGTTTGCAGGAAGGATCTTCGTGCCAGAAACGCTTCGGGAAGATGTACTTCGCGAGTTTCATCACTCACGCCTGGCAGTGCATCCGGGTAGCACAAAAATGTATCATGACAAACATAGGCAATTTTGGTGGAAGGGCATACAGAAAGACGTCGCACTTTTCATTTCACGTTGTCTCACGTGTCAACAAGTGAAGGCCGAGCACCAAAAACCAGCGGGTCAGTTGCAACCTTTACCTGTGTCAGAGTGGAAATGGGAAAATGTCACTATGGATTTTGTCTCAGGTCTTCTGAGATCGCCAAGAGGGCATGATGCCATATGGGTTGTGGTGGATAGATTAACTAAGTCGACACATTTCTTACCAATCTGCATGACGGATTCGATTGATAAACTCAGTAAGCTCTATATACGCGAGATTGTTAGACTCCATAAGGTACCAGTTTCCATCATTTCTGATCGAGACCCTCGTTTCACATCACATTTTTGGAAAAGTTTGCAGTCAGCTATGGGAACGAATCTACTTCTTAGTACTGCTTTTCACCCCCAGACGGATGGCCAATCGGAACGCACCATTCGAATACTCGAAGATATGTTGCGGCCGTGTGTTTTGGATTTTCGTGGGTCATGGGAGGATCACCTACTGTTGGTAGAATTCGCCTACAAGAATAGTTACCAATCAAGCATAGATATGGCACCTTACAAGGCGTTATATGGTAGACCTTGCAGGTCACCAGTATGTTGGACCGACGTTGGTGAAACGGCAATGTTTGGGCCCGAGCTTGTACATGAGACCACAAAAAAGATCATTACGATCCGTAAACGTTTAATAACCGCTCAAAGCCGTCAGAAAAGTTATGCAGATAGAAGAAGAAGGCCGTTAGCATTCAAGGTGGGAGATCACGTATTCTTGAAAGTTTCACCGAGGAAAGGTTTAATGAGGTTTGGTGAGAGTGGGCAGTTATCGCCGCGTTTCATCAGCCCGTTTGAAATTCTTGATAGAGTCGGGGAAGTGGCCTACCGTTTAGCCTTACCGCCGCAGTTAGCCTCGGTACACAACGTTTTTCACATGTCCATGCTACGTAAATATGAGCCGGACCCGTCCCATGTCTTGGATTAGACGGAGTTGAGGGTTGACGATGATATTACCTACGAGGAGAAACCAGTGAGAATCCTTGACACCAAAGTACAAGTTTTTCGAGGGAAGACCATTCAGTATGTAAAGGTATTGTGGCTTCATCGTGGCATCGAGGAAGCTACGTGCGAACGAGAATCAGAAGTTTATAGAAATTACCCCGAGTTGTTCGGTTCATGACGTGTGCGTGATTTCGAGGAAGGATTATCCCAAGTGGGGGAGATTGTAACGATTTGGACCCTAGTTAATTTCAAAAACTTAATATATATATATATATGTTATGTCTCGTGGAAATATTTGGGAATATAAATTATGCACGAAAATTTATTCTTGAGCTCGTATGTGTTCATTAGTGATGGTAAAAAGTGGAATTATATAGGACAACGCGGTTGGATGACGTTGTGTGGTCGTATGAGTCTAATGTAGCCTTAGTGAGTTGGAAAATTGTAGTTCAGGTTTGACCGCTCGAGCGGTGGGAGGGCAGAGTGTTCTTTGGAGGGTGACCGCTCGAGCAGTGGGGGTCCGCTCGAGCGGGCTACTACGAATCTGTTTTCTTTTAAAAGGCACGAGGGACCCTTTTTCTCCCATTCCTTCTCTTCCTCTCTCTCTCTAAAGCATAAGTGAGGTCTAGGGTTTAGATTTAAAGAGTGTAGGAGCCCTCTTAGCCCTTCTCAAGGAGTTTCCTTGCATTTCTCTCAGTGATTCAACTGTTGGGGAGCCGATATTGCTCTTGGAAGACGGTGTTCTCACCTCGTAGTTAGAGATCTCCATGTTTGGAGCTCGTATGAAGCTTTTTTTGCAGATCTAGCTTCCTAAAGGTAGGATCTAAGACTCTCTTTGAATACTCACGTGAGATGTGTCGTATTTTCTGGTTTTATGAAATTATGAGCATGAAACTTGTATTTTCGAAACCCTAAAGTTAAATTTGGTGATGATAAGGGTTTGCTCTTGGGTTTGTGGAAAATTTACCATAGCTCTATCTTGATATTGTTCCATCATGTGATTAGAGTAAGAAATGAGAGATTAGGGTTTAAGTTTTGGGATACAACTATGAAATTTGGGGGTTTGAGTTTAAAGAATTGATGTGAGGAAATTGAAATGATTTAGGGTGAATTTAGTAGCCATTACAGCCTATTGTGACTTGATTTCATAAAACCATGTGATGTATGTTTAAGATAACTCAAAGCATGAGTTTTGTTGAGTAAAACTAATGAACATGTGAATGTGAAGTCATATGACGATTAATACGGGTGTAAGCCCCAAATAATGTGATTAAATGAGTTTGGTGAGAGGAAACACATGGGTTGGACTCACGTGTGTGTCTTGGGTTGTGACATAAGTATATAAAAAGGGCCGAATTGAGATCCAAAGGATCGTTTAAGGTTGGGTATGAGTTGCTCCACAGTGAAAGACTGGAAAACTGCGCAGATTGGATTTTCTGCCCGCCAGCTAGTGAACCGGGAAAGGATGTTATTGAGTTCTCTGCCCACCGACTGGTAAATTGGGAACAGACGTTAGTTGTGTCGGGGTATAAAACATCTCGTTACACTATGGGGCCTGTGTGGCCGGGTTGGTTGTAACGTTACGCGGGTCTATACGTTTGTCCGGCGTCGGCACCTATGTTTGTTAACCACGAGTTGGTGAAATATAAAGAATGTCAACTGTGAGTGTGTAGACGTGTGTTATAACTTATTGGGTTAGTAAAATTATAACTTGAGAATTGAGGATGTTAAATACGTTGGGTTGATTGGGAATTGGGATGATTAAGAGTAATAAACTATAATGATAATTCGTTTTATATAAACCTGGTTATGCATGGGAAATTTTCTTTGAATTGAAAGATATAAGTTGATTAAGATTGTGTGTATATCTTGCATAACCATCTTCGCATGTCATGCATATATTCAATGTTAGTCTTGTTCCTACGAGTTTTGGCTCATGTTGTTTAACAACATTTCAGGTGATAGCGGAAAGAAGGCCATGGAGTAAGACTGATTGTCGGCGACTCTTTTTGGATACTTGTTAGGATTACACTTTGTTATTAATTGATTTTAGGGAGTGAAATTGTAAAGATGTAATCCCTATTTATTTAAGCATTTGGAATGTTGTAATTAAGGATTGGGATGCGGTTGTTGTAAAACCCTACGGTTATATATCCATGGTGATGTATGCATGTGAGGACGCTATTATTCAGGTTTATTTATGTATTTGATTCCTCAATGAATGATTTTTTGGCAACGACATTTAACTAATGATTGAATGGTGATTTTGCTCTAAATTTCGTACTCTTCTTTTAATTTTCTCCTCTTAAAATAGGTTTAAGGAGGTCTGTTATTTGAATCTTGTTTCCTAAAATATAGAAGTTTTTCACAGTTTTTGGGTAAAAACTCACGGGTGTGTCATCGCACGAGCGGTGAGGTGTCTGCTCGAGCGGTCTCCGCTGGGTTTCGACGTCAAAAATTGTTTTAAACCAAGTTTCTCATAAATGGATTTTAAGGCGTAAATGGGTTGTTTAAAGGCACCATTTCTAGAAAAGGGTTTTCACACCGGTTTGGTCTCACAAACATATTCGATTTATATTAAAATGGGACCGAAGCGTTACACATTCATTCATATTTACATATGTTAAATATTACATCATAAAGGAGTTCTGAACTGATTAAAAGTATTTAACAATTATAGTTTCACCAAGAAATTTCAAAATATACAATAAGCACAGGGAAACTGAACAAAAGAACAAAAGGCGAATATTTAAATCTTCAGCAAGCATCGTCGGGATTCTCCTGCTCCTGGAACTTTCACTGGTAATCGTAGGTTTCCTCTCCTTCGAGGACCTCCTTTTCAAAGATTTCATGTTCCTTACCTGTGACACGAATGCCATGAGCCAAATCCCAGAAGTAAACTCCCTAAACCTTCTAACTAAGCTCACAACAAAATATTCTACAACGCATATCATATAACACCCAATACCATTTAAGGTCAAGGAGACAGACAAATTTAACAATTATGGCAAGGCAAGCATATATAAGAACAGGTATATAAGTGCGTGATGCAAATGAATGCGATGCAAGTTCCCAGCCCAACATATACCCCGAATCACAACACGAATTCCACGTCGGGAATTTCCATAGTAGACTTTATGGGAGTTGAAAATAAAAGCCATCATCGCGCCTCGTTGCGAATAGTAAACGCGCGCCTTGGATTCATACCTCAACTATTTTACTCAATCGCAATGGTGTGGGGTCCGAGCCCCCTCCTAGGCCCCCAAAAATAATTTCCTTCATCAAACAATTTCCCTCATCAATTAACATCAAATAAATCAGTTTGTCCCACCTTAAGACTCGTGATGCCTTTGCCGGTGTCAATCCAAAGTCTACATTACAAAAACAAATCAAAACCAGAACGACAGTGACGAACCTATGGTGCTCAACAATATTTATGATAAACCATTTCAAACACTGGGGACGCACCCAGGGTGTATAAGGAGAATATATCCCAAAATATTTACAAAAATGGCAATTAGGGACGCTCTAAACTACGAGCCGAGAAAAGAATAATTTCAACATATCCCAACCCACAATGATAGATACGGAAAGGACTCCAATATGCCAAAATGTAGATGTGACAATGCCCATAATGTACAATATGGATCTCAAGTGCAACTATGTAAAGTATGGCATCAATTAGCATGGCAAAGTTCATGGTACAACTCGCAAATGATAAAGTACAAGTATGTAAAGTACAAGCTACAATTATCAAGGTATGATTCAAAACTTGTTGACATGAGTTCTAATCATCATACTTCCACTTAAAAACACTAACCAACTAATCCAAACTAATCATCACATAGAACTCGGGTCTCACAATAAGGGTACTCAAACACACAGCAATTTTAAAGGCTAAGTTCGAGTATTAAATGTAAAGGGTCGATAGGGTTTGGGGCATCTAGACTTGGAATCAAGTTATAATTTTTAAACACCATTTAGATAAAAAAAAAATTTTACAATCCTTATGTTTAACACTAAGGCCAAAACTTAAGGCAAATGGGTGAATAAAACATTCTAAGAGAAAACGGTTCAACACTTTTCTCAAAATTTTATTGAAAATACGCGGTCTTGGGTTCGGGGTATTAAGTCAAGTCCAAATGATCCCATTTTTTGATATATTCTATTTTAATTTGTCCTCTACAAGTTTCATGTTTAGTGATATGGGTGGTTGTTTGAAACAAGTTAGAGTTTTTGGCCTTTTTATAAAATAGGTTTTGTCAGCCGCCAAAACTCAGCAGAACCGATTTTGGACAAAGAGTTTGAAACGATTTTGAGGGACCTTCCCAAGGTATCTAGGTCTGCTTTTTGGACAGAAAGTAGTTCCATATGTTACCTACAATGTTTATGTAGACCACGTTTGGAGTAGGTCACTAAAAATAGGATTTTTGGCTATACAAAAATGTGTGACAGAAGTGTCCTTTGATGGCTGAAACACAACAGAAAGTTTCAAAGGGGTTTTGACTTATCAAAACTCAATATGTTGTGCTCATTCGTGGTGGGTAGTTAGATATACATATTATCTACAACGTTTATGTTTAGGTCGGTATTGTTGGCTGGTCGAAAAATGACACTTTGGTAGAATTGCAATATCTCAAGTTCTACTTACTCAAATGGGTTGAAACCAACTTTGGATGAAAGATAACACAAAAATATAAATCTTGAAATAAAGAACATGCTTAGATCAATGTTCTACATTGAGTTATGGAGTTCCAAAGTTAAGGGCAAAAAAATCAAAGTTCTCAAAAATCAGGTCCCTTTATGTTCAAGTCTCCTACTTATCATATATCAAGGTTTTGTTCCATTTCTTTGTATGCTTGTGTTTTAGACATGAATATCAAGGTTCTAGAGCACTTTTAAGTCATCAAACTCAAAAATAACAACACACAAACACATCTCATATCATTCTAGAACACAACTGCCCCTATTTCTCAACTACAATGCCTTTTCGGTTTGTTTTCGGTTTTCAATTTTTAAAGTGTTTAAAGAGATGAGTTGACAAATAGTTTGGGTGATATTAGACATAACGTTTAGAGGTTTTACTTACTTTTTTAGAGACTCAAGGGATGCTAGGATGAAAGGACTTATCTTTAGGAAAACACCTCTCATTGGTTCCTCCTTCCTTTCTTTCTTCTTCTCCCTCATTTCTCTCTCAAACTTGTATAACACTTCAAGAACACTCAAATCTGGTTTCTCTCCTCTCTTGGCCGAAAATAATGAAGGGTGAAGAGTGTGTTTGGCTTGGTTTATATAGAGAATGCTAGGGAACACCATGATGAAGTTTAAGTCCTTTTTCTCCTTTTTTTTCTTCCACTTCACATGGGTTGAATTGACATGAATTGACATGGTACAAGTTTTGAGGATTATACATCAGATATGGGGAAGGGAAATACAGCTAGGGTCATTTTGGGAAGGCAAAAATCTAACCCCACATCAATCAAGGGGTTTTACATTGGTTTACGTGCCCTTTTGTGCAAGAAAATGCTTTAAAAGTTAATTTGATGTATCTTTTTGGCGTGTTTTCCTACTAAAACTTATTATTTTAGTATGTTTATGATAAATTTAGTATTTTCATGAATTATCGTAGTTTTTATAGCAATTGATTAAGTAGATGTAGTCTTTTAAATCAAATTAAGCTAGTTTGACAATATATGGCTTTTTGACTTATTTTATTATATATAAACTTCAATAATGATTTGCTTTCTTTTGTTAACCTATAATACCATATTATTATGTATATTACTTGTTCAACAAGTGTTGGATCAACATAATGCTTGCTTTGATACATTTCTCATCTTTTTAAGCCTAAAAGAAAGCAAAAGGCTACTTTTTGGCACAAATTCCAATGTGACCGCCCCCTGAGGGGCATTTTTGTAAATTTTTATGTTATTTTATTTTTTGCTACTTAATTGTACTTAAATCATTGATTTAGGGTGTCCATGTATCAAAATTTGAGTTTTTAAGACTTTTTACTGTACTAGAGGCAAAACAGTCATTTTACCCTACTTGTGAAAATTTTTTATTTTTAATCTTATATTTCATATTATTTACTTAATTTAGAATATTGGGAGGTTCTCCAGGTATTAAGGTTTTGTTACTTGAGTTTTGGACATTTTTAGGATTTTCGGATCGAATTAGGGTTTCGGGTTGAGTTAAGGTTTCGAACCTCTTCCATGCTCTATAGCCTCGTGGGCTATCCGTCACTAACGCTTAGGGTTTGGGCTGAATTTTTACACTGGTCATTATCAACTGGGTTGTTACAACTAGGGTCCAAATCGGGTCGTTACACTCTATGCAAGTAATAACTCTAAACAGAATATACAAGATATCAAAAATGAATAACAGAGAGCTTAAAACGCACTTTCATGATACTGGCTTCACAAAAAGCTCACGACCGTAACTACAGGATTTAACGGCCGTGACGAAAATGAAGGAGAATGAGGCGGCCGTCACATTTACATAACCTCAAAACATATAGATATGAAGGTGTATAGAATGGAGACCACGACCCATTTGGTCTAGGTCAGATCTACCATTCATTACCCAACAAAAAGATAAATAGAGGTACAGAAATAAGAAATACTAAATAGAGCAATAAAAGGGTGTACAAACTTGAAATCTATACAATAAAGTAGAGCCAATTTTGCCAAAATATGTGTGACATATTTTCAAATCAACGGTAAAGATTATGTTCTCACATAAAATGCAACGCCATCCTTCGGTCAAAAATCCCATGCCCAAAATGTGTTCTGCCCATCAGTGCATTCCCCCTCTTTCTTTCTTCTCTCTTTCCCTCCCTCACTCTTGACCAGACGCTATAATGCCCCAACGCCCCGACGCCCTCCTCTCCCATTTCTCTATTCCTTTTCTCTCACATACCATCGACACCATAATGCCGCGCCGCCGTGGTCACGTTGCTGAACTTCCACCGCCGCACCACCGTCCTGACACCGCCGTTCTATCGTCATCATCCTGTCGCCGTAGCTCTACCTCCACGCCACCGCCAGATCTGTTTAGGTACAATTCTCTCCCTCTCTCTCATCCATTTTCTATCACTATTGTGAATTTTTGATCCCTTATTGGATAAGTGGCAACATTTTCTCTCCATCAGGAGCTTATTCAAATCTTCAAATAACTAACAGATAGCAAACCCCTAACCCTAAATCTTGACAATTCTCTCTCTATCTCTCTCAGTCATTATGTGCATCTATATTTATGCAGTTGATGATTTGAGATTCCCTAATTTTAACAATGCGGGTTTCAAATCTCCGAGCAACTTATTCGAAGGCTCCCAATTCCTTTTACAAGGTAAGTTCTATTACTTCCGCACACAGAAAAAATCCTATATATAAATAGAAATGTGTTCTTTTTTGAGTTCTAGAATTCTTTCCAATTCATATTGTAATTTCTTTCTTGGGTCTCTATAATCTTTGGTTGTATTTCCAGTAAATTTCAATTTAGTGTTGTTGGGTTTAGCTAATTTGTAATTGTAGTGATAGGGAAAAATAGAGATTGGGAATATGGGAAACCATTCGGCCTCTATATAATTCAATGTTATGAGAATATAGAGAAGGTTCAAGAATGAGTTGGGAAGTAAGAATAATAATTCCTGTCAAACAATTAGGTGGGTTGGAAAAATAGCATCTTATGGGTTAACAGTTTGAGAAATAGGATTTGTTGACCTAAATAGAACATTGGTCTTTTGGTCCATCTAACTCATGAGAAAATAGGGAACATCCTTATAATTTTTAGTTCTGATTAGTAATATGTGTATACAGGCTTCTAAAGCAAACTGAAAAAGAAAAAGAAGAAAGATAGACAGGTAGAATTTTGCAAGTTCAGGTAAATTCCTCTTGATTTCGTAGGCATGCCTAAATGATTATTCCAATCATGCTTCAACACGCCATATGAAGTTGTGTCTCTGTACTTTATAACTTTATGGAGTTGTCTTATTTTATTCCAAATGTGGTTCTGTGACTGTTTGATTTAATCAGTAATCTTTTGCCTCATTTTCCCACGTGTGATTCTATCACTCTGATTATTTGACTGTGGTTTCTTGGTTTGTTGGGGAAAATAGAGCACAATAATAGAGAGGGAGATGGAGAGAGAGTTGTATGATAATTAGACTCTTTTCAGTTCTTTTATTTTTTTTTCAATTCATTCCAACAACCTGAATTATTGACTGTAATAATATCTTATGTTTCTTTTTCATGCTTAAATTCGAGTTGATCAATTTGATATTTGTTTCTTGAGAAAAATCATGCTTCAGCTAATTCTATAGGCGCCTCTCACCCGAGTCTAAAAAACTAATAAAAACATGATCATTATTATGTATTTGATGCTTTTGCTATTTTTTTAGGCACTTCTTAATGACTGAATTGAGCTGGTTTGTTGGTGAAGGGTGTGGCTAGGGAGAGCAGGGTGTGGAAAAATTCTAATTCAGAACCTGCAGTGTCATGGGTTCTATTTGCTGGCAATTTTTTTTATGTGTTGTAGACAAAGCTATGAATCCTTCTATTTATTTGCCTTCTGTTTGCTGATATTTTTCTATATTTGTTTAAAAGGATAAATTTAGAAATTATAATATTGAATCACCTAATAGAAATGCACATAGTTTTTAACCTTTCAGGCATGTTGGCAGCTATTAAATTTATTTGTTAAGATTTAGATTAATTAATATAATGGCCATCTTCCTAAGTGGGGTCCTTCAAAACATGCAGATTACTTGATTAGTGATTTTAATTTGGATTAATTAATGTAATGGCTATCTTTCTAAGTGGGGTCCTTCAAAACATGGAGAGTACTTGATTAGTGATTTTTGCATGTTTAGGGTGAGCTTACAAAGTGTTATAAAGAACCCAAACTAATAGGAATTCAACCAACTTACTAGGCTTGCTTACGGTACAAATAGAGAGATGGTTTGTATTTTTGTTTTGTTCTAGTTTAGCAATTTTGCTTTGGCCCTTTCTTTCTTATGGTATTCAGTTGTCTTTGTTTCTATTTTTAATTTTGTAAACTTCAACTAACTTTCTATCGTTTACAAGAATTTGTTTTGTTGAGTTGTATAGTATGTGCCTTGATAAAGCAATTTAGGAGCTATGTTGTTCCTTTCTTCTATGGATCGTTGGACTACTATATCCAATATTTATGGGGCGCTACACTAATTAGGTGATTTTTATTGATCAATCTCAATTTCTTCTATCAATATCATGTATTTATTTTTTTGTGAGTAACAAATCAAAAAGATTTTTCACGTCCGTATTATCTTGCTTTGTTGAGCTTTCTAACAGTATTATAATTTATGTGGTCTCAATTTAGTTGAATTTGGGAGAAATTTCTGTTTTACAAATTTCATAGAAAGCATAGTGATGATGAGAATACTGGTGCTTAATTTGGAATCGATAACATTGGTACTCTTTTATTCTTTCTTTTCTCTATGTTGATTTTTTAGGTGGTCTGCCCATCCTACTCTTGAATCTTGATTGTGTTTATGTGTCCATATATGCATTTAGCAGGACAAAATAGAGTAGTGTTATATGTTAATCGTAGATTCAACCTCTGGTCTTGGCCACCACTTTGACAAGCGTAAGTTTGATTGATACCACAAACTAAAATGGAGTCATGGATGTTTCTTTTAGAATTGACAATGCAAATGGTTATTTTTAATTACTACTACATTCTCTATGAGGTTTCTTTTTCTGACAATGCTACTTCTAATCATCATAGGATTGAATGCTTTTTCGGTGGATTTTTTTATTTTTTCTAGGCCTTTTGTATTTTTCCCATACACTTTTACTTTGAATTTGTCTTTTTCCACCAAAAAGAGCGCGGACATGAGACGAGAAATGGCATTTTCTTATGGCGCTTTGAATTTCTCTGTTCTAATTTTAGGTAACAAATATATGATCTTTGTTCATTTCTTTTCTTTGATTTTAGGTAACAAATACTTGCAATTTTCGTTATGCATATATCATTTTTATTGCTTCCATTTTATTACTGTTTGGTTGTCAAGAAATTGTAAGAATTGCAAATATCTAATTTTTTGTCATTGTTGTTTGATGTGTGTTTAAAACATTGTCACATATACTATTTGAGTATCAAAAGGATAAAATAAGCAAAACAAATGGTATCATAAAACCCGCCCATAGTCAAATGATTAAAGAAAAAGTTAAATTTTAATGACATCACCTAAAAGTTGATTTCGAAAGCTGGGGGAATAATGTGCATTTATCATGTGGATAGCCAAATTTTTTTGTTGAAAAAATTGTTGGATCATTTTTTTTGACCCAATGAATTCTCAAACCATGTGAATTATAGTGATAGTAATGTTGGCAATAAATACTACTAATTTCACTTTTGAAAATTATCTTCCTGTATTTGATTTGAGAAAATCCGAGTTTGTTCTGTTTTTGAACCAGTTCTTTGCTAAATAAAAGATAATATAGGTTTGTTGAATTGGTAATGCTTGCCACAATATATGAGTTAAGTATATTTTCTTTAGCCGATATAAAGTTGTTGAGTTATTGACAAACTAGCTTAGAGAGTAACAATTAGGTTATCATTGTTACAGATGGCGAGCAAAATACAAATTTATGAACTTGAGGACCTTGCTGGTGACTACATTCAAGTAAAGATGACTTGAGATGAGCATTCAAGTTTTGGAATTTGGGGACCTTACTATCAGGTAAATA
>JAUMHN010412149.1:0-14275 GCA_032360265.1 Heliamphora ciliata
AAAATATTAATTTTATGTACCTAAACCTACTAAAACCTATTATATTAATGTATTTATAATTAATTTAGTTTTTTTATAATTTATCATAATTTTGATAGTAATTAATTAAATAAGTGTAAGCTTTTAAGCTAAATTAAGCTAATTTGATTAGAATTGATTTTTTGATTTATTTATTGTGTAGAGACTTCAAATAACTATTTGTTTTCTTTTTTTGAGCTATATTATTATATTATTATATATATTACTTGTATAAAAATTATTGGATCAAAATAATGCTTAATTTATACATTTTTTTCTTATTTTTAAGCTTTAAAAGGCAAAAAGTGACTTTTTGGGGCACATACTCCTAGGTGACCGGCCATGCAAGGGAATTTTGGTCATGTTTGTTGTTATTTTATATTTTATTAATTAGTTACGTATAAATATCTGATTTTGGGTGTCCATGTGTCAAATTTTAAATTTTTAGAACTTTTTGCTGTACTAGGGGCAAAATGGTCATTTTACCTTAATTATGAGAATTTTTAATTTTTAATTTTTAATTTAATATTTTATGTTATTTAATTAATTTAAGCTATTCTGAGACTTTTCTAAGTGTTAGGGCTTTATCTCTGAGTATTTGGTCTCTTTTAGGATTTCTGAGTCAAATTAGGGTTTCGGGTGAAATTAGGGTTTCTTCTATTCATGCAGCGACCTAAGATCTTGTCAATTAACCATCGCTAATACTAGTGTCTGGGCTAGATTGCTTTGCGAGTAGTTACAGTTCGGGCTGTTACAACTAGGATCCTGGTCGGGTCGTTACAATCTAGCTGGTTACTACTAAGGTCCGGACCGGGGTGTTACACAAAGAGACATGCATTTTAGTATTTTCAACAGGGTAAGCATATATAAGAGCAATTGTACAAGTGCATGATGCAGATGAATGTAGTTGCCCAACCCAACATACATCCAGAACAATATAATGAATTCCATGCCGGGAATTACAGAGTAGACATGATGGTACATTGATCACTTAACCTATTCTGGCCTCGTTGCGAAAGGTAAACGCTTGCCTTAGTTACATGCCTCAACCGTTTTACTCAATGGTAATGGCGTGGGGGTGGGCCACCCAGTTTTATCAACCACCCACATTAAGTACTAGGATGCTCGTTAAGCATCTACCCAAAGTCTAATTAAAGCTAGGGGTTTCAAAAGACACTTCACGTTATTTAGAGTACCAAGATGAGGGATTTAGGACCGCCATAATTGGGCTCTTCTCCAAAGTTACCACTGCAGTGGGATTAGGTCCACTGATTTAGGCTCTTATCCGAATTACCCTTCAAAATATTGTGGCAATGGGGTTTAGGTCCGCCATAATAAGGCTCTTGTTCGGAGTTACCACCGCAGTGGGATTAGGTCCTCCGAATTAGGCTCTTCTCCAAAATTACCCAATTTGTCGTGTTAACTCCACTTCTATAATTTAATCATAACTCAAGAAGCAACGGAAACAAAAGGGTCATATACCCAACAAGTATAACCGAGGTTTAAAATAACCAAAACAAGTGTACATGATGCAACCCACAGTGATAGATACAAAAGAGACTTCGATAACCCAAGATGCAAGTGTAGGAATACTCATGATGTGCAATATGCTTCTCATGTACAATATCATCATGGTATGGCACAAAGTACAATTCACTAAAGCATAATGTACAAATATACGAAGCATGATCTACAATTCATGCGAAATGAATCCAACCTATCGGCACGAGTTTTAATCATCAAATTGTTAATTTCATACATCAATCATTCACATAAATCAATTAAAGTCCATAGGTTCAAGTTTCATAAGTAACATGCCACTCATACACTTAGCCAAACTAAAGTAATATTTAATCGCCAAATTTAAAGTTACAACTGTGTTTTGAGGTACCTGGGTATGGATCTAATTTCTAATTTTTAAACAATAATTAGATAAATATATTTCTTACAACTTTCAAGTTTAACACTAAGATCATATCCTAGGGAAAAAAGGTCATTTATTTTATTTAAGTGAAAACCATTCAACATTTTACAGAGAAAAATACAGAAATTGGGCCTCAATTGGCCACGGTTTTTGGGTATCAATTCAAGGGATATAGGTCTGATTTTTGGTGAGGTTTTCGTTTAAAGTGTCCCCTACAAGTTTAATGTTTTGTGTTAGGGCAAGTTGTTTGGAAAATGTTTGAGATTTTGGCCAATTTATAAAAAGGGTTCAGTCAGCCTAAAAAGGGTCTGCAGAATGTGTTTTTAACAGAGAATGCTCAAAACCTTTGGGGTATCATCCGAGGATATTTTGGGCTTATTTTTACTCAGTAATTAATTTAATATGTTATCTACATTTTTTGTGTTTACCACTTTTGTATTTGGCTTCTAAAAAGTTAGTTTTTGGGTCTCACAAATATGTTTGACAGAGAGGTCTGTCACTCACTGAACCTCAACAGTGACTTTGGGAAGAGGTTTGACCTATCAAGACTTCATATCTTTGGCTCATTTTTGGTGGACAGAAATATAAATATGTCCTCTACAAGTTTTATGTTTTTACTTAAGCTCGGTTCTCACTCTAACGTAGGATGTTTGGTCTGCACCTTTGAGTGGTCAAGATCTGACACTTTTTGGAAAAAAAGACACATCTGGAGTTCTACTCAACGAAATCATTTCAAACCAATTTTTTATGAAAAAGAACTCCAACAAATAAATCTGGACACAAAAATCACTTTAAGACCATTTTTCTACATTTAGTTATGGTGTTTTAAAGTTGGAGACAGAAAGTAGATAAGCCCAGAAAAGTTGGTTACCTAGGGTTTTGGTTGCTTAGCTTGTGTTGAGTGCATTTTTGAAGTGTTTTCTTTGTATGTATGTTATAAACTCATATAAACCAAATCTATAAAATACACACAAGCCATAAAACTCAAAAACATACATATGCAAGCACATGTAAAGCCTGTTCCTACATAAACAGCCCATAAACTACTCCTACAACGCCTTTTGGGGTTATTCTTTGTTTTATTTTCTTAGGGTTGATTATAGAGATGGATTTAAGATTATCTTATGGGAGAATGACAAAGAGTTTTAGAGAGTTTTCTTACCTTTTTTGATGCTACAAGATTGAAGATGAATAGGACTTAGCTTCAATGCTCCTTCATTGATCCTTTCCTCCTTCATCTTCCTTTCTTTTTTCTTCTTCTCTCTTAGAACACTTAGAAAATTTTTTGTAGTTGCTCTCCCTCTCTCTCACTCTTTCTCTCAGCCGAATGTGTATATGGAGAATGGGAGATTATGCCTTGTTTTAATAGAAAAAATTTAATTGAGGATTAATTATTACATAATTTTAAAATTTAAATTTTCTTTGATCCTTATTGGTTGCGTGGGAGGTGGGAGTGGCTTGAGAGATATATTTTCAGACTTAGGGTAGGTAAATTTTGGCCAGGCCTATTTGGGTGACTAAAAAGCTGATTTTTGCATTTAATTTAGGTTTTAAATTAAGTTTTGGTACCATTTTGTGGAAGAATATGCATAAAATATTAATTTTATGTATCTTTTTGGTATCTAAACCTACTAAAACCTATTATATTAATGTAGCTATAATTAATTTAGCCTTTCTATGATTTATCATAATTTTAATAGTAATTAATTAAATAGGTGTAGGCTCTTAAGCTAAATTAAGCTAATTTGACTATAATTGGCTTTTTGACTTATTTATTGTGTAGAGATTTGAAATAATTATTTGTTTACTTTTGTTCACCTACATTAATATATTATTACATATATTACTTGTATAAAATGTATTAGGTCAAAATAATGCTTAATTAGTACATCTTTTCTCATTTTTAAGCTTAAAAAGGCAAAAAGTAACTTTTTGGGCATAATTTTCTAGGTGACCGGCCATGCAAGGGCAATTTGGTCATTTTTGTTGTTATTTTTTATTTTATTATATATATATATATATATATATATATATATATATATATATCTAATTTTGGGCATTCATGTGTCAAATTTCGAATTTTTAGGACTTTTTACTGTACTATGGGCAAAATGGTCATTTTATCCTATTTATGAGAATTTTTAATTTTATATTTTATATTATTTACTTAATTTAATCTTTCTCGAGACTTTTCTGAGTATTAGGGTTTTATCTCTGAGTATTCGGTCTTTTTAGGATTTCTGGGTCGAATTAGGGTTTCGGGTTGAGCTAAGTGTTTCTTCTATTCATGCAGTGACCTAAGTTCTCATTTTCTATTCGTCGCTAATACTAGGGGTTGGGCTTGATCGCTCTACGGGTAGTTACAGTTTGAGCTGTTACAACTAGGGTCCGGGCCGGGTTGTCACAATCTAGGTGGTTACTACTACAGTCCGGACCGGGGTGTTACAATCTACCCCCCTTAAATAAATTTCGTCCTTGAAATTTTATGCTAAAGGTTGTGGATGATTACTTGCACCTCTTCTCTTAGAAGTTGTTGTCCTTGTTTACTTGAGTCATTCTTTATTTGGGGTGTGTACAAGGTTGGGTTTATACGTGTATCATTCTAGGTTATGGCTGTTTAGTCTTACTATTGTCTTAGACTGATAACTACACAAATTTTCAAAGATCATGTCGGATATCCGTGGCTCATGAGTTGTTTGACTAGTGTTATCCTAAAAGCCCTTGTCCTATAAGCGTACCCTTTACTCATAATGATGTAACAAGACTAAACTAGCACACATCCCAAAGTTGCGAATACGAGCGTACCTCTAATCATCGATGAATACTCCTTTTTCTCTTGTGAAGGTGAACATTCTATCTTATTGATTCTCTTGTACACATCAATGACATTATGCATTTTCGTTCATTTTCATGCAAAAAAACCAACACACTCTAAGAGTCATTCATTTTTGTGCATCGCGAAGACCATATGCCTCTTTGATCAATATCATTCACATCAATGATATTAAGCATCTTCGTTCCTTGTTGGGCTGAAAAGCGATCACAATCCCAAAAGCTACCATTTTCATGCATCGCGATGACATTATGCATATTCGTTCATTTTCATAAGAAAAAGCGAACACACTCCAAAAAGCATTTATTTTCGTGCACCGCAATGATTTCGTTCTTTCTGGTGCAAAAAGAAAACACACTCCAAAAAGAGTTCATTTTTGTGACCCGCGATGACTTGTTACATTTTCGTTCATTTTCATGCGAAAACCAAATGCATTTTAAAAAGCGTTCATTATCATTCACCACAATGATATTGGACATTTTCGTTTACTTTCGTGCACAGCGATGACATTAAGCATTTTCGTTTATTTTTGTGCAGAAAAGCAAACACCCACCATAAATCATTAATTTTCGCGCGAAAATCGAACACACTCCACAAAGCGTTCATTTTCGTGCACCGTGATGGCATTATGTGTTTTTAATCATTTTTATACAGATCGTTTGTATTACACATTTTTGTTAATTTTCATGCAAAAAAGCAAACACATTCCAAAAGGGGTTCATTTGCGCGCACTGCGATGACATTAGGCATTTTCGTGCGAAAAAGAAAAAATAGTTTAAGAAGCATTCACTTTCATGCAACACAATGACATTTTTTATTCTGGTTCATTTTCATACGAAAAACTGAACACACTCCAAAAGCGTTCATTTTAATGTGAAAAAACAAACACAATCTAAAATGCGTTCATTTTTGTGCACCGCTATGACTTTTTGAGTTTTCGTTCATTTTTCTGCGAAAAAACAAACACTGCACAAGTGTTCCTTTTCCATCACCGCGATGGGTTTATACATTTTCGTTCATTTTAATGCAAAAAAGAGAACACGCTACAAAAAGCAATTATTTTCGTACAAGAACCTAATAGACTGCAAAAAGCATTAGTTTTTGTCTAACGCGATAACATTTGCATTTTCGTACATTTTGGCACGAAAAAGGAAACACAAACTGAAAGGCATTCATTTCATGCGCCACGATGACATTATGTATTTTCTTTCATTTTCATGCGAAAGCAAAAACACGCTCGCAAAGCCATTCATTTTTGTAGACCATGATGAATTTATACGTTTCGTTGCTGTTTGGGTTAGAAAGCAAGCACACTCCCAAAATCGTTTATTTTCATGCACCGCAATGACTTTATGTGTTTTCCTTCATTTTCGTACAAAAAAAAGGAAATACACTCCGAAAATCATTCATGTTTAGGAATCGCCTAGACATTACGTATTTTTGTTCATTTTCATGAGAAATTCTATTTTTTGGGTAATTAATTTGTATAAAAGAAAAAAAAAACAAGATTACAAGGGGCATACCCCAGGCCTTACAACACCGCTAACCCATTACAAAAGACTTCAAAACAAAATACAATACCAACAAACAACCAGAATCGAGCTTAGAAGCCTGAAAACACCTACCAATCCCACAAGTGAGAACTACCAACCTTCGGAACCAAAAGACCATTTTTTCTTTTTCTTACCACTAGACATCTTACTCCATGCCTTTTGTTTAGTTAAAGAAGGGGGCACATGCGAACCATTCTTTGCGTCACTTTCTCCCTCAACTATCGATTCTGTTGGATCAACAACATTGGTTACAATGCTTTCCCCTTCTTCCACTTCGTTGTTGTTAATCTTCAACAAATGAGCTTCATTATCCACAACTTCTTGATCTACATTGCTCCCACAAGCCTCAGTCTCATTTGTCACTTGAAACCCCTTCTCCTTGCCTAATGCTACACTAGGATTAGATGGTAAAGGCCTATCAGCCTTAATAATGGTTGACATAACCTCCTCCTCGGCTACCTTCCACCTACCAACTCGAATCCACTCATACTGCCAATCCATCGGTTTATCATTGCATTTACTCAGCTCATGACCAAAAGCTTTACAATGTGAGTATAGCGACGGTAAACCTTGGTATTCAACTCGAACTTCCACAATATCCCCTTCACATTTCACCAAAACCAAGTGCGGCAAAGACTTAGCTGCTTCTATTTTGATACAAACCCTCGCATATAAAATACGTTGCTTCATGTCCGTGGCCTTATCTAGGTACAGAGCAACACCTAGAGCAGTTGCAATTCAACTTAAACATTGAGAGTTCCAGAATGCAAGAGGTAACTCATGGGATTTAACCCAAATTGGAATTTTAGAGATTTCCTCTTTAGAGAGTTTTAGTCTCTTTTTCCATCTTCGCTAGATCAAAAGTTTACCCGAGAAGTGGCATGGTCCCTTATCCAAAACATTCTCCATAGCTTCTACGTTGTTGAACTTGAAAATATAAAACCACTTGCCATTCCCATACACTTCCAAGTCGTGGCTCTCACCAAACCAAACCCTAAATCTACATCCGAGAAATATCCCACATTGAGTGAGTGATGGGAGGTTTCTCACTAATATAAATTGTGTTTGTTTTATGTGCAGAGGCTCTCGTTGGGTAGCTGGAGTTAGATTTTCTTCTACCTTTTCTTTGGAGAGTTGAGTGACACACTTTGTGAGGAGGGCTGTGAGGCTATTTATTGAATTATTTTCTTCTGTGTACATAGGTCTCAAGTGGCGGCTTATCCCTGTAAGAAGAAGCCTCAACTATGATGCTTTGGTTTCGGTCTTGTGGACCTACTGCTGCTCTTATGGACTGATTTGGGTTTTGTTTTGGCTTCGTAGGCCCTGGTGGGTCCTTATTCAGTTGTGTTGCCTAGCTATGAGGGATGTTCATAGCTTATTTAGTGTTTTTGTTTTGCTCCTGTTATGTCCTACTTTTTGGCTTCATCTCTGTGCTCTTGGTGATTGTCTCATTTTGCTATTATGTTTATGTTTGTTAGGTCTATGTTACGTTTGTATTTTTGTTTTGTCCATTTGTATATAGCCTTCCCCTTATAGCTTGTGTAAGGGCATGTGTGGGCGTGTGTGTTGGTGTGTTTTGGTTTGCTTAGGTCTATTTTGGTTGGTCTTGCTGCTGCAGTTTTGCAGGCTCTGGGTCATGTTTATTTTGTATGGGTTTGGTTTTTTTTGGGGTTGCTTAAAATGTTAAATTGGTGGATGTCGGTTGCTGCAGTTGTGTATGGCTGTTTGCCTTGTTGCGGTTCCTCTCTGTTTAGACTGTATTGGTTCCTTGCTATTGCGGGCTTTGAGCCTGGCGGGATATTTTTGGGTAATTGCATGGTTGGATTTTTTTTTTGGGTAGTTAATTGGGGAAGGGGACCCCAGGTTCGAACCCTGGGTGAAAGTGGGGCATTGGCAACTCCTGACCACTAGAGCTGGCCACCACTTCGCATGGCTGGATTTTTCTTGGGCTCTTGCCCTATTTTTTTTTTGGGTAATTACACAGAATCTATTTTGTTTTTGCTTGGGGTGTTAGCTTTTTCTTGGGCGGTTTTTTGAGTCTGAGATGTTTTGGGATGTATATGCATCTATATCTGCTCTCTTGTTGTTTGGTTTTCTAGTCCATTACCCGTATGGTGTTATGGCTTAGGCATTCATTATTTGAGCATGGCTGTTAGTTTACTTGTTTAGTTGGTTCCGGCTTAGCCTAAAGCCGTATTTTGTTTTTATGAGGTCTCCGTTTATTTGCTTGTTTATGGTTGGCTATGGCTAAGCTTAAAGCCTATTTTTAAGAGGTCTCCATATTTTGTTGGTGGTTTGTAAGGCTTGGGGTGTGCTCCTTGTATTCGTGTACCTTTTTCTTTTTTTTATATGTCACATTTAATAACCCAAAGAAAAAAAAATCCAACAAGACATGCTTCCAACAATTTATCATCAACCAAGTCACCATCAATTTCTATAACATCTGGGTTGTTAGGATCCTTTGATTCCACAAAATCCAGGTTTGTACTAGAGAGACTACAATTCATAAGCTACGAGGCCCATGTCTCCGATTGGGGCAATTTATCAAACACTTTGGCTGCATATCAAGAGGTAGCAATTTCCCTACCCACATCCCTGGTGGACCCTTCCAACACGGTCGTCTTATTCTTAGAAGCAGTAGGCACCCAAGGCCTGGCTGCACCAACTCCTAGCTAGTGGGCTCTTCGGTCCTGAACATGACCACCCCCGAAACGAGCACCTCCCCTGTAAGGGGTACGCCCAGCCCTTTCCTCTAGAAGAGCTTAAGTTAGGGTCCCTAAAGGGAGAACCCGTAACAAACTCCTCATCAACCTAAAAGTAAAGAACACATGGAGTTACCTTATTCCTTTCTGCAACCTGATCAAGCGTCCTCGAATTTGACTCCTTCAGTAGCTCAAGCTTAGCTTTGATTTTTTTGAAACCCTCCCCTCTAATAGGACGGACACCCAATTTCGAAAGAGAAAGCTCATGCTCCACGGTCTGTTCGAAATGATCCTGTGCCTCCCGTATCTTACTCAAAGCATTTGCCTCTGAGAAACGCTCACTAGGAGAGCTTGGAGCAATGTTGTTTGGGGATTCCACAATCTGAGAACGTTGTTCCACCCTAGTAGGAGGCATATTGGCCTTTATCTCCTTCAGATTCTCATTAAGAGTTGAAACCCTAACTTGATTTAGCTTTGTATCTATATCAGTGTTAATATTTTCCATCTTCATGTCTGGACTGAAGACCTTAGCCTGAACTCTCAATTTGGACCGCCAATTGCATCTTACCCAACACACACATTGCACCACTGCTCATGAGAAAGTCTAACACTCTCCAAAGGGCGTTCATTTTCGTGCACCGCGATGGTATTGTCGTTATTGCTCATTTTGTACACATCGATGACATTATGCATTTTCGTTCATTTTCATACAAAAAGGCTAACACACTCCAAAGTCATTCATTTTCGTGCACCGCGATGATACAATGCATTTTTGTTCATTTTCGGGCAAAAAACAATCCCACTCCAAGAAACGTTCTTTTCGCGCACTGCAGAGACCATATGCTTCTACAATCATTTTCGTGCACATCAATGATATTAGGCATCTTCATTCCTTTTTCGGAAGAAAAGCGAGCACAATCCAAAAAGCTACCATTTTCATGCATCGCGATGACATTATGCATGTTCGTTCATTTTCAAAGGAAAAAGCGAACACACTCCAAAAAACATTCATTTTCGTGCACTGCAATGATTTCGTTCATTCTCGTGCCAAATGCAAACACACTACAAAAAGCATTCATTTTTGTGCACTGCGATGATTTCGTTCATTCTCGTGCAAAAAGCAAACACACTCCAAAAAGCGAACACAATCCAAAAAGCGTTCATATTCGTGCGAGAAGCAAACACTCCAAAACACAAATTTTCGTGCACCGTAATGATTTCGTTCATTTTGGTGCAAAAAGAAAACACACTCCAAAAAGAGTTCATTTTTGCAACTTGCGATAACTTTTTCCATTTTCGTTCATTTTCGTGTAGAATTTTCACGGATCGTAATTCCGCTATATGTTTTCCTTTGTATTCATGCAAAAACCAAATGCATTCTAAAAAGCGTTCATTATCATGCACCACAAAGATATTGGACCTTTTCGTTTATTGTCGTGCACAGCGATTACATTAAGCATTTTCGTTCATTTTTGTGCAAAAAGAAAACACCCTCCATAAATCTTTCATTTTCGCGTGAAAATCGAACACACTCCACAAAGCGTTCATTTTCGTGCATCGTGGTGGCATTATGTGTTTTTAATCATTTTCATACAAATTGTTTGTATTATAAATTTTTGTTAATTTTCATGCAAAAAAGCAAATACATTCCAAAAGGGGTTCATTTGCGCACACTACGATGACATTAGGTATTTTCGTGCATAAAAGAAAAAATAGTTTAAAATGCATTCACTTTCATGCAATGCAGTGACATTTTGCATTTTGGTTCATTTTCGTACGAAAAATCGAATACACTCCAAAAGAGTTCATTTTCGTGCGAAAAAACAAACACAATAAAAAAGGTGTTCATTTTTGTGCACCGCTATGACTTTTTGAGTTTTCGTTCATTTTTCTACGAAAAAAACAAACACACTCCAAAAGTATTCATTATCAATCACTACGATGGGTTTATACATTTTTCTTCATTTTAATGTAAAAAATAAAACACGCTACAAAAAGCAATATTTATCGTTCAAAAACCTAACGGACTCCAAACAGTGTTAGTTTTTGGGTAACGTGATAACATTGTGCATTTTTGTTCATTTTGGTGTGGAAAAGCAAACACAAACTAAAAGGTATTCATTTCGGCTCCCACGACGACATTATGTGTTTTCTTTCGTTTTCATGCGAAAGAGAAAACACACTCGAAAAACCATACATTTTTGTAGACCGCGATGAATTTATACGTTCTGTTGCCATTTGTGTTCAAAAGCAAACACACTCCAAAAATCGTTCATTTTCGTACACCGTGATGACTTTATGTGTTTTCGTTCATTTTCGTACGAAAAAAAGAAATACACTCTAAAAATCATTCATGTTCAGGAACGCCAAGGCATTATGTATTTTTGTTTATTTTCGTGAGAAAGTCTATTTTTTTGGGTAATTATGGGTAATTAATTCGTATAAAAGAAAAGGAAAATACACGATTGAAGTGGTGGCCAGCTCCAGTGGTCAGGAGCTTGTTGGAGGCAATACTGCCAAGATCATTGTTTTTGCAAATGATTTTCGGTAAAAAATTAATTAGACGGAAAAATGCCGAAACGGGCTCCAGATAAAACTTTTAGCGACGAACGATCAAAATAAAACCTGTACAACCAAAGTTAATTTAGAAGAATACCTTTTGTCGATCGATTCTTCAACTACGATTTGATTCCGAGTTGAATCTCCTATCAAATCTTCTACTGTATTCCCTTACGCAATCTTCGAACGTAGTGTAGGCAATGGACTATCGAGAACTCGTACCGGCAGAACCCAAATATCTTTAGTCTTGAAAGATAAAATTTGATTTATGATCTAAAATTGGTTCAGCCTGCCCGGATATATATAGGGTTACAGCAGGGACCTGGGGAGTAATTATGAGTAAAACTTCTAGTGGAACATAGACACCTACCAGCGGTTTCTGCAATTATAGAAAGACGCAGCAGTTTCTACAATTTTCATAAAATACTGAATTATAGTTCACACCACTAAAGAACTATAATTGTACTCTGATCCATAATCTCAAGACCTTCTTGTATTGAGCTCATATTATTAAATGCTTACCATTTCTCCCCATATTAAGATTCCCGATACTCGCTAATTAAAATTAATTATTGATAATTTAATTTAATCGGCATCTTGATATTTCATAAGCTGTTCCGCTTAACTTATTTGACTGCCAGATAATCAAATCCACCTGGAGGGTTTGGCCCGATCAAAACTCATAAGCTTTCTTAAGGGAGTATCGTCAATCTCGATCTTTCGGGACGTGAATTTCGTCAATAATTAATATTTGCCATATAAATAATACCGCTATCTAACTCACCAAAAATATAGACACATATAAGATCGCACCCTCTAATGAATCAAAATAACGAATATTAAATATATGCAAATCAATAATTATTTCAAGATTAAGAGAATAAGTACTATTTATAATAACCTTGGGGTGTGAATTAATTTATATATTTAGTATAAAATTAATTACCCCAAATGTCTTGTTCAATACACACAAAGTGTACTATCACTGAGAGTCAGAACACTAGACGACGCTATTATATGTTCCTCGTAACCAAGATATGCCTACTAAAACTCTGTGCTACAGTCGTACTGATGGTATGTCAATTTTCATCTAAACTGTGAACATAAAACTTATATTATGCAAGAACCTAAAATTTGATCTTTTGTGTGCAAGCCGTACTCTACACACCATATTAAATACTTACAAAATATCGGACATCCATATATAACATTAAAGAAATGATACACTTACATTGCTCATAAAGATTTTCATAAAATAGAAATTTAATTTTATTAAAATAAAATTAAATACTAAAAATATGATTTTCAGTATACCTACCCTAACAATCTCCCACTTATTCTCAAAACCATGCTGCCATACATCTGACTCCCATGCCCTCTATCTGACTATCGAAAGTCTTAGCTGGTAAGCTCTTTGTAAAAGGATCTGCAAGGTTGTCTCCTGATGCAATCTTGGTCACAGCAACATCACCTCTCTTTACAATTTCTCGTATCAGGTGATACTTACGGTCAATGTGCTTGCCTTTCTTGTGGACCCTTGGCTCCTTCGAGTCTGCAACTGCTCCGCTATTGTCACAGAAAAATGTAATAGTCAACTGAACTAATGGTACCATATCTAGATTCAACAGGAAGTTCCTGAGTCAAACGGCCTCCTTGGCTGCTTAAGAAGCTGCCACATACTCGGCCTCCATGGTGGAATCCGTAATGTAGGACTACTTGATACTCCTCCAACTTATAGCTCTACCTTCTAAGGTAAAAACATTCTGAGGTAGACTTACGGGAATCCTTATCAGACTGAAAATCTGAGTCTGTGTACCCCAAAGGTACTAGACTGTCTACCTAGTAAACTATATAATCCTTAGTCATTTTCAGGTGCTTGATTATATTCTTTACCGCAGTCCAATACTCCTGCCCTAGGCTAGACTGATATCTGCTAACCATGCCAGCGACAAAGCAGATGTCGGGTCTAGTGCAAAGCATAGCATACATGAGGCTTCCTACTGCCGAAGCATAAGGAACTTTCTTCATCTTCTCTACCTCATCAGGTATCTTAGGATACTGATCCTTGGATAGAGTGATTCCATGCCTGAAAGGGAGAAACCCTTTCTTGGAATCCTGCATGCTAAAACGAGCAAGGATATCATCGATATACTTTACTTGTGATACGCCCAACATCCTTTGTTTTTGATCTCACATAAGCTTGATCCCAAGAATATGACTGGCTTCTCCCAAGTCCTTCATATCGAACTGCCCAGATGACCATACTTTAATTGTAGATAATACCCCACATCGTTTCTGATGAGCAAGATATCGTCTACATAAAGTACCAAGAAGATCACCACGCTTTCGTTACGCTTCTTGTACACGCAGGACTCATCTGAACTTTGATCAAAATCATAAGACTTAATGGCTTGATCAAACCGAGTGTTCTAAGACCTCAATGCTTGCTTAAGTCCATAAATAGATCGCTTAAGCTTACACAACATGTGCTTCTGGCCCTTTGCAATGAATCCATTTTGTTGTATCATATAGATATACTCGTCAAGACTTTCGTTAAGGAAAATAGTCTTGACATCCATTTACCAGATTTCATAATCGAAATGAGCGGCAATGGATAAGAGAATCCGGATAGACTTAAGCATGGCTACCGGCGAAAAAGTTTTCTCATAATCGATCCCTTCTTTCT
>JAUMHN010412159.1:0-14275 GCA_032360265.1 Heliamphora ciliata
GATCTTCGAGACCCTAGATATTGAAGAGGATGCTCTGCGCGTAAAGTTGACGGCGTTCCAACTGCGGGAAGATGCTAGAGAGTGGTGTAAGTTCGCCAAGACCACTATGGATGAGACGTGGGCTGCTTTCATGAGAGTCTTCTTGGAGAAGTATTTACCGAGATCTTCGAACGATACGTACCGAGAGATGTTCCTTTCCCTTGTTCAGGGAAATTTGTCTGTGGTCCAGTATGAGGCCAAGTTCGCGAATCTATCGCGGTTTGCACCAGAGATGGTATCGACAGAGGAGTTGCGTACTCGGAGGCTTGAGAGAGGACTTCGACCTGCTATCAAGGATAGGGTTGCAGCTCTGGATGTGGAGGTGTATATCAAGCTGGTGGAAGCTGCTATTCAGGTAGAGAACTCGTTGGCAGACAGCCGCAGGATTAGAGAGAGCGGGAGTCAGCAGGGCAGTAGAGATGCATAGTTCCAGAGGCGCAAAAAAAAGTGCTAGAGGTCGTCTGGACCTAGTTCTCATGTTGCCAGATCGTATCAGCCGCAGTCGTCTGCACCTACACTTTTAGTGGCCTCGACAGGAAGGCCAGAGCAGAGAGGGTTGATTTGTTATAGATGCGGACAGCCAGGGTATCGCTCAGTTGAGTGCCTGCAGAAGGGCCAAGCTCAGAGTTCAGCGCCCGTCCAGTCACAGATGAGAAACCCACCTATCTGTTTTAGGTGTGGTCAGTCCGGGCACTTTCGCAGACACTGTTCCAGAGAGGGGAATGTCCAGGACGCGATAGGAGCGTCGGTTGCTTCATCTGTACAGAGGCGACAGGCTCCGCAGCAGCCTAGGGCTCAAACTTCTAGGTTTGTGAAAGGAGGTGCTTCAGCTCAGTCTGTGAGGCAGCCATCGACTCAGGGTTATAGTGGGCAAACCAGACCACCGCAGGTCAGGGCTTATGTTCTTGCTGATCGCAGTGCTTCCAAAGCACCAGTTGCATCTGATGTAGCAGTTACTCCAGCCATGATCAAAGGTACTCTTCTAGTCTTTAGATCATGAGCCAGTGTTCTTATTGACACGGGAGCATCACATTCATTTATATCATCTACTTTTGTATCTGCCTTGGGGTTGAAAATGAACTGGTTGGGTAGTACCTTGTGCGTGGGGACACCAGTTAGTGGGAGTGTGACGCTGAGCCTTGTTTGTAGATCATGCGTGCTGGAGGTCGCCGGTCGCCGATCGCTGTTTAGAGTTTGATTTTATCATTCTAGACATGACCATGTTTGATGTCATCCTAGGGATGGACTGGCTGACTACCTACCGTGCCTTTATAGATTGTGAGCATCGAAGAGTGTCGATTTGTACACCGGAGGGTGACTACTTCTACTCTGTGGGTGATCGGGATGAGGGCTTGATGTCTATGCCCAGTGTCACTCCGGTTCGAGGAGATTTGGGTTTTCTCTTTTCTGCACTCAAGTTAGATGAGCTGGTTGGGGGTCGAGGAGTGTTACCTCCTGTGGTGTGTGACTATCTGGATGTCTTTCCTGACGATTTGTTAGAGTTTCCACCGTGCCGAGACGTAGAGTTCTCCATTGATCTTGTTCCGAGAGCTACTCCTATCTCTTTTCCATCTTATCACTTTGAGCCTGCTGAGTTGCGAGAACTCAAGGTGCAGCTTTAGGAGTTGCTTGACAAGGGATTTGTGTGGCCGAGTACATCACCGTGGGGAGCTCCAGCGCTCTTTGCAAAGAAGAAGGATGGTTTGTTGTGGTTGTGCATAGACTATAGGAAGCTGAACCAGGTGACAGTGAAAAAACAATATCCTATGCCTATGGTTGATGACTTGTTTGATCAGTTGAGGGGGTCCCGCTGCTTTTCAAAGATTGACTTGAGGTCAGGGTATCATCAGCTGAGGATTAGGGACGAGGACATAGCGAAGACCGCCTTTCGAACTCGTTATGGTCATTATGAGTTTCTGGTCATGCCATTCGGTTTGACGAACACTCCAACTTCATTTATGGGTCTGATGAACTGTATCTTCCACCCTTATTTAGACAGTTTTGTGGTCGTGTTCGTGGATGACATCCTGGTTTATTCACCCACGAGGGAGATGCACGAGGAGCATCTGCATGTTGTTTTGCAACTTCTGAGAGAACATCGCTTGTATGCAAAGTTTGAGAAGTGTGAATTCTGGATGACAGAGGTGAGATTCCTTGGACACGTGGTGTCGAAGGATGGGGTATCAGTGGACTCGATGAAGACTGATGCAGTGACGGATTGGTAGTGACTGAAGAACATTTTTGAGATCCACAGTTTTTTGGGTCTAGCGGGTTATTACCGGCGGTTCGTTAAAGACTTTTCCAGGTTGACAGCACCTATGACGCGTCTAACAGGAAAGGGAGTTATGTTCGTGTGGAGCGAGTCCTGTAAGTCAGCTTTCCAGGAGCTGAAGAGAAGATTGACCAGTGCGCCAGTGTTGATTATTCTAGAGCGAGGTCTGGGGTATACAGTGTACTGTGACGCATCACTCAACAGTTTGGGTTGTGTTGATGCAAGGAGGTAAGGTTGTAGCCTACGACTCGCAATAGTTGAAAACACACGAGAGGAATTACCCAACGCATGATCTGGAGTTGGCAGCTGTGGTCTTCGCCTTGAAGACATGGCTGCATTATCTATTTGGTGAGCACTTTGAGGTTTTCTCTGATCACAAGAGCTTAAAATACTTGTTTTCACAGAAAGACTTGAATCTTCGCTAACGACGATGGATGGAGTTGTTAGGAGACTACGACTTTGATTTGCAGTTCCATCCGGGTAAGGCAAATGTCGTAGCTGATGCGCTCAGCAGGAGATCTCATGGCTCATTAGCTTTTATGGTTATACGAGAATGGGACATGCTCGGAGCTGTTGGGGAGTTTGATCTGTGTCTCAGGGAGACAGGGGGAGGTGCGACTTTACATTCTGTAGCTTCATAGCCTGCATTAGTTACACGCGTGTTAGAGGCTCAGCGGACCGACCAGGAGGCTCAGATGATACAGGATCGCATTGCTAGTGAGATAGATACAGCAGGATGGGTGGTGAGTTCAGATCAGAGTCTGAGGTTATCAGGGCGATTGTTTGTGCCAGAGTCGTGCCGTGCTGAGGTGCTACATGAGTTTCATCACTCACGTCTTGCAGTGCATCAAGGGGGCACGAAGATGTATCACGATCTACACCGTCAGTTCTGGTGGGTGGGAATGAAGAGAAATGTGATTCGGTTCGTTTCTCGATGCCTTACTTATCAGTAAGTAAAGGTGGAACACCAAAGACCAGCAGGATTGTTGTAGCCATTACCTATATCTGAGTGGAAGTGGGAGAATATCACGATGGATTTCGTATCAGGACTTCCACGCTCGCCGAAGGGACATGATGTTGTTTGGGTTGTGGTTGATAGGTTGATAAAGTCTGCGCACTTCCTCCCTATTCGAGTGAGAGACCCAGTGGACCGATTGAGTAGATTGTACATTCGGGAGATAGTCCGACTACATGGAGTACCTATGACTATCGTTTCTGACCGAGACCCGCGCTTTACATCGTGCTTTTGGCAGAGTCTTCACGTGACTTTGGGGACGAGCATAACTTTTAGTACAACTTTTCATCCACAGACCGACAGTTAGTCTGAGAGGACCATCCAGATTTTGGAGGACATGTTAGGAGCTTGTGTGCTTGATTTTCGGGATTCTTGGGAGGATCATCTATCATTGGTAGGGTTTACGTACAACAACAGCTATCATTCCAGTATTGGAATGGCACCGTATGAGGCCCTATATGGTAGGCCGTGTAGATCGCCGGTATGTTGGACAGAGGGTAGGTGAGACCACTGTTTTGGGACCCGACTTAGTACAGGAGACGACGGAGCAAATTGTCATGATTCTTCAGCGTTTGGTGACGGCTCAGAGCCGCCAGAAGAGTTATGCAGATCAGAGGAGGAGACCGTTAGAGTTTGCAGTGGGGGATCATGTGTTTTTGAAGGTTTCACCACGCAGAGAGTTGATGAGATTTGGTCGTTGCAGGAAGCTATCACCACGTTTTATTGGACCATTCGAGATCCTAGAGAGGATTGGGGTGGTAGCATACCGTCTGGCCATGTCACTTCAGTTAGCATCTGTACACAACGTCTTTCACGTTTTGATGCTTCAGAGGTACGAGCCTGATCCTTCACATGTGTTAGATTGGGCCGAGCTGCAGGTGGATGGGGATGTCACGTATGAGGAACGCTAGGTGAGGATTCTGGATACAAAGGATCAAGTGTTGCGGGGAAGAACGATTGTTTATGTCAAAGTTCAGTGGAGTCATCACGGATTTGAGGAAGCGACTTGGGAGCTCGAGTCTGGGATGCGTGTTAGATATCCAGACCTATTTACCTCGTGACCTTGTAGAGAATTTTGAGGGTAGAATTTCTTAAGGGGGGAGAGTTGTGAGACCCTGTATCGCTTTATTTTTTATATATATATACTTGTTAACGTGTTTCTTTCATGTTATGTATATTATCGATGCCTGATTTATGTTTTGAAGTTGTAGAACAACATGTATAGATGCGTTTTACGCTTTTTCGGACCTTGTTTAGGCTTGTTTGGTTGGCCTTAGAGCTGAAAAATCGAGACCAAAATAGTAGGCTGTGGCACCTTGGGTTCAGTCAACTGGACTGGATGTTCGGTCAACTGAACTGGGTGGTGGAGCGTTTCTCAAGGAGCTTCAGTCGACTGAAGTGGCCTCTTCAGTCGACTGAATTGCCTTTTTGCAGAGCTTATAAGTATTCCAGCCCCTGGAATGTTTGGGAAAAGCTTGTTTCTTCCTTTCTCTCTGCCTTCTCTCTACATATTTGACCTGCCCGAGCCTAATTTTGGACGATCAGCTTGTGGATCCCTGCAATTCACGCTGCTAGCTTCGTGTTCGACCGATCAGATTTCTGTTCCAATGTGGTTCGAATTTCAAAGTTTTTAGTTTCGACTCGCCGAGGTAGAATTTCAGATTCTACTACTGTATTAGGGTGTTATATGTAATTATATATTTTTTCACCGGATAGAAAATGCATGAAATGTCATATTTGCGTTTAAACCTTATTTTTCTGGTAAAAAGCATATTTTTCGTTTTTCTTGGTTTAGTACAGTTTATGACATGTAGACGTATGGTTTTCAAAGGTTGTTTTGAAAACGGTGGTTTTTGTTGGAAAATGGTGGTTTTGATTGAAATCTCAACATTTTATGTTTTGGAGGTTTGGAGCTCCCCTTTGGGGTTGAGTCTCGGGTTTTGAAACGTTTGTTGAAAACAGAAAAAAATATTTTAAAAATATTTTGTTGATCTCCATGTTAATGGATGGATCTATATACATGTATAATGTATATTTGTGAAATATTTTTCGTAGTTGAGCTACGGTTCGATTTTTAGAAGATTATCTAGATGTACCAGGATGAAGGGTATTTGGCACGAATTGCCCTCGGTGAAAGTCCGAAAACGTGCGCAGTGTAGGTACCTTTGTTATCATTCGAGGTAGCTCCCGTAAAGAAGGTCAGTTTGGGTGCTCTTTTCCCTCGAGTTATCGCCCGTAAAATTAGCTTTTATGTCGTGGTGCTCCGTATAGAACTTGTCATTACCTAGCAGATCTTGAGTGATGCTGGAACTAGGTAATGGGCATGAGTCTATAGTTATTACCTCTATCCCTTTGTGATAGAGTCGGTACATAAGATCTCTTTCTTTTTCTCTTCCATGATAGTACATTCTGTGAAGGAACAATATTTTTTATTACTATTTTTCCTTAACTATGGTTGGTTATTTGCAATATTTGCATTGCATGGTTTGAAGGATGAAAATAGGATTTTATGCTAATAAAACTATTTTGGGAGACTTGTGTAGTCTGATGGAAAAACTTGAGATTTGTGAAAAACCTTTTCTGGGTTGTGGTTGAGTTTAGCTCCCACTCATATGGTTGCATATTTTTCCTGCTTTACAGCTTTTTATCTGTTTTTATTAGGTTTCGGCTCACGGGTGGAAATTTTCTATAAAATCATTTTCAGGTAATGATGTGGATGAGGAGTAGCTTTGGTTGTGCCCTCGGTAGCGAAAGACTTTTATAATTTTTTTTTTGGTATGCCTGTTCCTGAAGGCAAATTCTGTACGCCGTAAGGCGATATACTATATGCATGTTGGAACTGTATACTTTTGTTTATGAGAGATATCTTTAGTTGGGTATTCTTTTGGTTTTAACAGGCAGTTTTGAATATATGAAAACCTGTATTTTCATAAAAATTGGTGTTGGGCGAATTTTTACGTGACCCTGGGTTTTGGGGCGTGACATTATATTTATTACTAATTAAGATTCTCATAAAATAAAAAAATAATTTTATTAAAAATAAAATTAAATACTAAAACAAACAAAATTTATAGTTTTTAGTATATAACCCTGACAATTTCTCACTTATACTAAAAATCATGTTGCCATACATCTGACTCCTATGCTCTCTACATGACCGTCAAAAGTCTTAGCCGGTAGGCTCTTTGTAAAAGAAACTACAAGGTTGTCTCCTGATGCAATCTTGATCACGACAACATCACCCCTCTGTACGATTTCTCGTAGTAGGTAATACTCACGCTCAATATGCTTTCCTTTCTTGTGGAGTCTTGTCTCCTTCGAGTTTGCAACCGCTCCACTATTATCACAATAAAGTATAATACCTGACTGAACTAACGGCACTACATTTAGATTTAACAGGAAGTTCCTGAGCCAAACAGCCTCCTTGGCTGCTTCAAAAATTATCACATACTCGGCCTCCGTAGTGGAATCAACAATGCAGGACTACTTGATACTCTTCCAACTTATAGCTCCACCTCCCAAGGTAAACATATATCTTGAGGTAGACTTATGAGAATCTTTGTCTGACTAGAAGGCCAAGTCTGTGTACCCCAAAAGTACTAGACTATCTGCTTGGTAAACTAACATATAATTCTTTATCCTTTTCAGGTACTTGATTATATTCTTTACCGAAGTTCAATGCTCTTGTCCTGGGTTAAACTGATATCTGCTAACCATGCCAACGGAAAAATAGATGTCGAGTTTAGTACAAAGCATAGCATACATTAGGCTTCCTACTGCCGAAGAATAAGGAATTGCCTTCATCTTCTCTGTCTCACCAGGCGTCTTAGGACACTAATCCTTGGATAGGGTGATTCTATGCCTAATATGGAGAAATTGTTTCTTGGAATCCTGCATACTAAAATGAGTAAGGATATCATCGATATACTTTGCTTGTGATAAGACCAGCATCCTCTGTTTCCTATCTCACAAAAGCTTGATCCTAATAATGTGACTAGCTTCTCCTAAGTTCTTCATATTGAACTGCCCAGATAATTATACTTTTACCGAAGATAACACCCCCACATCATTTTCGATGAGCAAGATAACATCTACTTAAAGTACTAGAAAGACCACCACGCTTCCGTCACGCTTCTTGTACACACAAGACTTATCTGGACTTTGATCAATACCATAAGACTTTATGGCTTGATCAAGCCGAGTATTCCAAGACCTTGATACTGGTGAAGTCCATAAATGAATCTTTTTAAGCTTGCACAATATGTGCTTCTAGCCCTTTACTATGAAACCGTATGGTTGTACCAAATAGATACACTTGTCAAGACTTTCGTTAAGGAAAGCTGTCTTGACATCCATTTACCAAATTTTGTAATCGAAATGAGCTGCAATAGATAAAAGAATCCAGATAGACTTAAGCGTGGCTACAGACGAAAAGGTTTTCTCATAATTGATCTCTTTTGTCTAAGTGAATCTTTTTACAACAAGCTTAGCTTTGAAGGTTTCAACCTTCCTGTTTGCTCCTCTTTTTCACTTGTAGATTCACTTACATCCGATGGATTTTATCCCTTCAAGTGATTTTACAAGTTCCCAGACCTAATTAGAATACATAGATTATATCTTTGAATTTATAGTCTTTTACCAAAGATTTGCATCTTTCTCTTGAAGTGCTTCGTTGTAATTACAAGGTTCGGTGTCCAGTTCTATCAGGATTCTATCAAAAGACTCTCCCAAGAACATATACCGATCGGGTTGACGAATAACCCTCCCATTACAACGTGGCACTACTTGCGTCTGTACACTAGTAGTAACATGATGTGCAGAATTTGAACCTTGTGCACCATTACCCGCATGCTCGTCAGGCATGTTAATGGAAGCACCCTGATCTGGTTCAAGATCTGCACATGTACCGATAATCCTCCCACTATAGCGAGGTAATGGGATATCAGTGACTTGTGGTTCCTCTTTTGTTCTACTAGTATTTCAATTATTGTAGAACAATTTTACTTTTGGGTCTATGGTCCATAGTATAATCATCTTACAAGAATCGAGCATTGGTGCTAATAATGACCTTCTGATTCTTAAGATTATAAAATAAATCACAATTCGTTCTATTGGGATACCCGACAAATAAACAAACTTCTGTCTTCGGTTTCAACTTACTCACGTTCCCTTTTAGCACATGTGCTGGACATCCCCAAATTTGAATATGTCTCAGACTAAGCTTGCGCCCGGTTCACAATTTTGTGGGAGTAGAAGGTACTGACTTAGAAGGTACCAAATTCAAAATATAAGCTGTTATTTCTAATGCAAGTCTCCAAAACGAATTGAGTAATTCTGAATAACTTATCATCAACCTTCGCATCTCCATAAGAGTTATATTCCTTCTTTCTGCTACACAATTCTGCTATGGAGTATCCTGTATTGTCAACTGGGATATAATTCTCTCTAACGACAAGTATTCCCTAAACCCTCCAAAGAGGTACTCCCCACCACGATCGGATCGTAGTAATTTGATACTTTTATCTAGACGCTTCTTTACCTTCGCCTTGAATTTTTAAATTTTTCAAAGTACTCAAGTTTACGGTGCATCAGGTAAATATATCCATACCTTGAGTAGTTGTCAATAAAACTGACAAAATACTCAAAGTCACCTCCAGCCCGGATTGTCGTAGGACACACATATCAGAGTGAACTAGTTCTAACGGTTCTTTAACTTTATAGCTTTTGGCCGATTATGGCCTCTTGATCATCTTACCCTCTAAGTGAGACTCACATACTTGAAGTGCCTCCACTTCCAATGAACTCAAATGTCCATCTTCTACCAGTTTATTTATCCTTTTTAGATTAATATGACCCAAGCATAAGTGCCAAATAAACGTTTGGCTCATTAAAGAAAGATATTTTCTCTTATATGGTAAAGTATATGTGTTATTCAATTCAGTCAGTTACACTGTAGGAGAGATTGGAGTAATAACAAAATGATCATCCACCAATGTACCAGAACAGAAAACCCGTTTATTATCCTTAACAACCACTGAGTTACTAAAATAAACTAAATTTTCGTCTTTAACCAATCTAGAAACGAAAACTAAGTTCCTTCTAATGGAAGGTACATAAAGACAATCTCTCAATATTAAAATTCGATTTCTACTGAAATTTAAAGTGACATCTCTCACTACAACCGATGTCACATTTGTATTATTGCCCATATGTAGATAAATTTTTTCATCACTAAGTTGTCGAGTTTTCTGGAACCCCTGTAATGAATTACAGACATGATTAGTAGCTCTCGTATCTACACATCAAATATTGGTAGATAACACCGCTAAATATGTTTCCATAACTAGTGAACATAAATTACCTTGTTGGTTCTGCCTTCTGAAAAATACTGAACATTACTTTTTTTAGTGCCATGTGTGGTTGTCGTGAAAACATTTACTTTTTAACTTTTTCGCACCAGTTTGTGGCTCACTAACTACCTTAGAAATTGTGTCACCCTATTTCTGGACCTTTTTCTTCGTCATGCCTTTCGGCCAATAAATTTTTTTTTTTTAGAAACAAACACATTTCTTGGCATTGATGAATTACCATTGGTAGTTAAAATTATATTCAAGTTATTTTTTCAGTCAATAAAATTCGATCCCGTTAGTTTGTTCTTTTTAAGTATATTAACTAGTGGATTGAACGCCATTTTTAATCCTGAGAATCACATAATTAAAATAATCGTTAATTATGATGAGCAAAATTTTGAATTTAATTTTAAATCGGTTCCCTCTACCATTTAAAAAAATTCGCCAACAGCCTGGTACCCTGTGAATGGCATGCCTTGATGGGAGGATGTCTACTATCTATTATTTGTCCAGACGAGTCAATTTCTATTAATTTACGATCTAGGCAACAGACCGTGCCAAGTAAAATTAAATAGCTAATATAACTTTGGTCCAGTAAATAATAGCAGTGACTCAGATAGAAAGAATATTATTATTTATATCTAAGTGTTAATTACCACCTAATTTTGAATCAACTGCTTCGCAATGAACCATTCAAATGGAGAAGTGGTCCACACTAACAATTATCCAGAATTATCTCTGAAGTAGGTTCGCACGGCAATACCGCAATTAATTTTATCCGATGAGGAGGAAGGCCATACTGTCAACACGCAGAATTAATTACATTACCTACGAACTGGTGATGAAAACCGCGAGATTTATCTATAAATAAATTTCTTCTCTCACTTAGTTTTTAAAATATTTGTGAGGGTTATAAAAACTGTTTAATTAAAATAAATTTATTAATTTCAAAAAACTACACGATCCAAAAAATACCGATTTTTCTCAAACCATCTTTTTCGTATTTTAATGTGTAAAAAAATTAAATACACAGTTTTTTCGTTGCATTACAGTTAAGGTATTGAATAAAGGCATTCAAGTACAGGCTATTATACATTTTCTTGAAAAAATAATAATTTATTAAAATTAAACCTTTTCCATTTAATTAATCTAAAAATTTAAAATTAATTTTTATATTTTTTAAGATATCTGATTTATTAAAAAATATCTTAAACGTGTTGTTTTATAAAACATAAAATATCTAAAATTTTTCATTTAATTAAAAAACTTTTAATTAAAAAAAAACTTAATTTTATTTTTTTTTACAAAATATTAATTAAAACTGAATTTTTTTAATTAATTAAATTAAAGTGAAAATATAAAATCAATATTTATCATCTGCGCAGTTTATATAAATAAATAAACAAGATAAATATTACCCAATTTTATGATTGATGTGAAACTCTATCAAGTTTCAAGTTCCTGTATCCAGGTAAGCTTCCAGTTTTTCAATCGCTGCAGAAAATTATTTATTCTTATTAGAATCCAACTAGGACTCATCCATTTGCAGTGTTATAAATATACAACATATATAGATCAATACATATAAAAAAATAGCCCCCGGAGCCGCCTCAAACAGCCACAACCGCTGGCCACCCATCGGCGCCGTTGGCAGTACTACACCAACTTCTTTCCAAGGCTTTTTTGACCTCTTTTCGAGTTCCGTTTTCATTCCCGTTTTTTCTAAAACGTAACTAACAATATATATATATATATATATATATATTTTAAAACTCTGTCTCAAAAACATCGACAAAAATTGATTTCGATGGCCATTGAACCACAACTATCGTTGCTGCCACGCCGCCTACTGTGCTGCCAACTTTCCAAAGCCGTTCTGGCTTCATCCGAACTCCGCTTTTATTCCTTTTTTAAAAAAACAGCTTATGAAATATACTATTTTTTTCTAAAAATTCCTGATTCAAAAATTGCCCAAAAACAACCATCGAAAACTTCCGAAGAAGCTGGCGCCGCCCCACCTTGTGTCGCCTGTTTTGCCTTCTTTTCATGGTTGATTTGACTCCCATTTTGGAATTTTTTTAGCACTTATTCCCAGCAATACGATGTCCAAAAGAATGCTTTGAAAATAGTCTTGAAAAGCATAAAAATGGCTTCGAACACCCTGAATCGTGCTGCCCACCGTCGCTAATTTTGGCATGTTTTGTCCAGATTTTTTCTATGATTTTGGACTATTTTTCAGTTTACTTTACTGCTATTTTGTGTATACAAAATTACACAAAATTTGTCCCAAAAAAGTTACAAAATTGAGCCAAAAACGACCCTCAAGCCGCCGGCTAAAGCCGCTGCTGGCCAAAGCTGCCGCTAGTGGATTGTTTTGTCGCCCCTTTTTGCTGCATTTGGGGACATGTTTTGCTACTATTTTTAATACACAAAATCTGTAGAAAACTTACTAGAAAAATCTATTTTAAAACTGTGCAAAAACTATCGCGATCCGTGGCCCGAAACACCTGAAACCACCATCGGAACCACCGGTTGTACCGCTGCCTGTTCTTCATTTTCTTAGACATTCTATCTGTGTTTGTTATAGTAAAATAGATAAATTTATCTACTCACGATGTTGTGTTTATCATAGTAGACAGATAAATTTATCTGTTAAACAAGAATGCATATAGTGGGACAGATAAATCTATCTGTGTTTGTTATAGTAAAACAGATAAATTTATCTGCTCACGATGTTGTGTTTGTTATAGTTGATAGATAAATTTATCTATTCATGTACGAAGCTTTATGCGTTTTTTAGATAAGACAGATAAATATATCTATAGCCTTTTTACCTGATTTAAACGATACAGATAAATTTATCTATTTTGTTTATGTGTTTTCAATGATACAAATAAATTTATCGGTACTATTTAAACATACTGTCAACAGTACAGATAAATTTATCTGTTAAGCATGTTTAGTTAAGTACTTAAATATGCTTTTTGTTGTTGTTAAAGGTTTGTTTTCTTTGGCATTTGCTGGGGTTAATGCTGAGAATGAAGATAATTAGATTTAGTTTTTAAGTATATTGTCTGAGATTTTATGTGGTCGTTCAATTACGTTTATAAATTATTGTTATGCTATACTAGTTCAGCATATTCCAAGATTGTTTAGTAATGGATATTATGTATACTATTTGCAGCATTTGAAAGTGAATTTGAGGGATATTGTCACGCCCCAAATTCCAGGCCACGTGAAACGCCCACAAATAACCAATCCGAGAATACGCTCTCAAAGATAAACCATACATGCATTGTATATAAACGCCAAACGGCATATATTACAAGGCTCCAACGCCAAAAGACATGTTACAACATACATGTAACAGAAAGACAAAAGGGAAGACTATAACTCTTTCGCTCTAAATCAACAACCCCGAATCAGCGCGCGTGATCGGTACCTGAAAATATTTTATCCCACACCATGAGCCAAGGCTCAGTAGAAACTAGACAAGCATGCAATATAAACAAAACATGCTAGGAAAATCGAAGTGCAGTTTTAGACTCTATTTCAAGCCTTAAAAATAGTTTCACATACAAAGGAAAGCGAGGATACAAACCATATTTTGACTCGCACACAGGAGTCTTGAAATACAGTTTGAAAACGGTTTTTAGATCGCGATACACACGACTCTTAAAAATAATTTAAAAACTGGTCTATCCGTCCCATAATGCAATTCATGCAATCTATGTATCTTCTCGAATTTTCACCGATGGACCGTAGCCCCCGTCAATGGATCTTTACGGACTTCACCGAGGGACCGTAACCCTATCGAATACCTCTTTACGGACTCGCACCGAGGGACCGTAGCCCTATCAAACACTTCTTTACGAACTTTAACCGAAGGGTCGTAATCTTGTCGTAATCTTCTCAGACTTCAACAAAAGTTCGTACCCTAACGTAATCACCGTTAACCAGAGCTAACATAACCATCTATCTCATTCCATACACCTATGCATAACCTAATACAGAATTAAATGCATAAAATCACGTACCATCACTACGTATCACAAACCATGTCACATGCTACACACACGACTCACATAAACCTGCACCCATGCAACATGCTCTGCATGCATTCGTTCCTCAAATTCCACATCCATATGCCTAACAAACTTAGGGTCTTAAAGCATACAACATTACACATAACGCCATCAAAAGCCATGCAAATCACATTACATAATCCATGCATGAATAAACTACAGTTATAACATACATAAGCTCGTTATAAAAGAACATAGCCACGTATAACTACCAAGCCTAACCCGAAGGCCAACTAAAAACCCAAAGGCCTCTCGATTCATAACCCAAGACTCTTTCCCGAAGGGAACCATGGGCCCAAACACTCAGCACATAACAAACGCCCACATCTCAACAACTCATCATCCCCGAGGATGGCATCAGCACGAACACACGAGGTTACCACACGACTCCCGAAACCACGACACAACCAACCAAACCCCAAAAGGGATCCACAATTATTTAAATCAAGTAATTCTCATAAATTAATCAATTGAATACCATAGGACACCAATCGAAAACCAAGGAACCAACCCA
>JAUMHN010412177.1:0-14269 GCA_032360265.1 Heliamphora ciliata
TAATTGTTATCCTTTTAAGTGGGAGGTTGGGAGTTTAAATATTACCAAGTGCAAAGTGTGAGAGTTATGTAGGTGTGGTCTAATGGTATCTATAGTTAATTAGTCTCTTTGGTTTCTAGGAAATGGGTTCTCTGTGCTCGATTTTACAAACATTCTTTATTGGCTATGCGCAATAGTTTATTAAATGCTTAACGAGAAGTAAGAGTCATCTTGCCGGACAACTCTTTGTCAGTGTGTCAGCTATTTGGTCTTTTTTGGAGAGATAAAACAAAATTTTAAATCTTTACGATATTATTTACTTTGTCATGAACAAATTAGAAATCGATTCCAACATATTTGTCCATACATAAAAAACTGGATTTGTAGCCATGCAATGGAAGCATAAAGTACCCACTATTATTTGATTATTAGATTGTATTCAATTTATAGAATTGTAGATGTAAGAAAAGGTTAAATAATGTTTGAATTGTAGACATTAAGCCAAATACATGTCTTAAAATGCTGTGTCAATAAATAAGGTCTCAAATATCAAATATCAAAGTTGTTATTTGGTTCTTTATTTGTTGAGTCGTCTCGATAAAAAAAATCAAAAAATATAATTATTTAATTAAGTAATGAAAAAATTCACTAAAAAAAATAAATTAACAAAATAAATAAATAAATAATTATTTCAAAGATGCCTGTGTTTGTGTTTGTGTTTGTGTTTGCAATTTTTCTTCATCACTTCTGTTGAAAAAGACGAAAAGTGCAGCATTTCCAAAATAGAATGATGTAATCGTACGTTATTTGAAACCTCGAATCAAAACTTTTTATTCATTGGTCTGTTTTTTTCTCTCCCTTCAAAAGAAAAGTGACCATAGTGGCAGCTGACGGTAGTAATTAGCTTTCGTTTGGCAAATTAGTTTAAAAATAATTTTTTGGGCTTTTTAACTTTCTAGCTTAAAGTTTGAAAAGTTTAAAAATCTCATTTTTTTATTCCTAACTTTTACTCTTTTGTTTTTTTGGCTTTTTTATAACAATTTTTAATTTTATTATTTTACATATAAAATTAAATAAATTCCAACCCAATAAATATACCCTAATTTAGTCAATTTCCTATGTGGCTTATTTGGCTTTTTTTTTGAGGCTTTTTTAGTGACAATTTTGCCAATCAAATCAACTTTTAGCTTTTTTATTTAAAGTGACTTAAAATCAAAAAATTAACTTAAAGTAAAGTTGCCAAACAAACACTTAGTATAGCTTTTGTGAAAGAAGCTTTCATCTATAATGTGATTGGACTCTTTCCTTCCGATTTATTTTGAACTCAAAATAGACTTATTTTAATAATTTAAATAGTTTATTTTATTATTAATTATAACTCATACTTATGTCTACTTAATTATTTAATTTTAATAATTTAAGAATAAAACATAAAAAGTATTAATAATTTAATAATTTGTTAATTTGACCAATTTTAAAGCACTCAACTAAATATATGACTTTTGTTAGTTTCCTAATTTATAGAGATAAAAAAATTAAGATAAAGAAAATATAATAAAAGTGAAAGCTAAATTATTTTTTTTATTGATTGGTAAAAGAAGATGTAATATCAATGATTTTTTTTTTACTTTTTTACATAGAATAAGGGGAGAGAAAAAAAAAAGGTCAAAATTGTCTAATTTCAAGGATTGATTTTTTTATACCTATATAAGGTCACATAAACATGTTCTATCTTGTTATATTGATTGCTCCCAATTTATAAGTTATACGGATAAAAGTTAAGTTGATTCGTTATCGTTAAGTATTTGAACAAATCATATTTGTGTTAAAGAAAATAAATGATAACATTCATTTTTTTCAATTTTATTAAATATAAATGTGATTTGTTAAGATATTTAGCGATATTCAATCAATATCTTATTTGTTTCTTTTTTTTTTATCTAGCGATATAGATGATCTATAACTAGAAACAGTAAAATAAACAATTCGAATCGTTAAAATAAGTTCATTATGAACACTAAAAAAAAGTCCACTAAGATCGGTCCAATCATCTTAAGAACTGAATGATTTCTTTTTTGTTCTTTTTTTACAAGCAAAAAGAATTAATATTGTTTAAAAAGTAAGTATATGGGGAACAGGAAAGAGGAATTTGCATTAATTCGTCATTTATTAATTCATCTTTTTGATGTATTCGCTGTGTCTGCCTCGTCAGGAGTTCGCATATTGTGTTTGATAGACAACTAATTTTTGGTAAATTATTAATTACTTTTGAAGTATTATGCAAGTAATATTATATAATATTTTTAACAAATACATAATCTTAACTTACACAATGTGGGTCACTTTTTATCTCTTAACCACCCAACAAAAAAGAGTCATCATGTTTCTACCGTAAAATTTATGGTCACCATATTAAATAAGAGTATCACGTAAACTTATCACATAATACTCTTAAAAGCACCGAATAATTACTCTGAACTTTGTTGCTTCAACAACTCTAATCGGTCAATAGCATGCCACATTGCGATTGCTAGCTCGTGAGAGGAAAAACTCATTTTGTATTCTTTTTCAAGTTTCACATATAAACGAACAATCCCTTTGGAAGGATTTTAAGATTTTTGGGTAATTCTTTTTTGTCCTTTTTTACTTTTTTTTATTTTAATTAGAGATTTTTATATTTTCAATCGTTTTGATGAGATAAACAAAAAAAAGTATTAAAAAAAGATTGATTAATTGTTTAAAAAACAAAACACTAAAAACTAAGCAACATAAAAAATAGTTTAACCAAAAAATATAAATATCTTTCGACTCGCCTCAACAAAAGAAATTAAAAAATATAATAATTTAACCAAAAAATAATATAAAAAATTATTGAAAATGTATATAAATATAATAAATAAATAAATTATTATCTCAAACGAGAACTTGGTTGCCAGGAGGAATAGATCTTTAATAAAGAGGGGTTGGAAGGGAAGATAGAGAGTATCTTTTTCTCCCAATTTTTTTTTTGTTTTGAATAATTAGTTATAAGTCTAATTTTTAGTCATTGTAGTTAATTTAGTCTACTTATTTTTTTTAACTTCTTAGGTCAATGTTTTAAAAATTTTAAAGATCAAAGTCTTCTAATTTAATGCTTGACAATTTTATGAACAAAGTCACTCTTATTATTCACAATTTACTAGTTACTTGGTACAAACATTTACCACGTCGTCACCATTTATCCATTTCAATCACCGTGGCAATTGTTTTCGACCATCGCCAACAGCTTTTTTGGCAGCCGCCGACCATGTTTTAGTGACTTTTCTACAATCTTTTTTTTCAGTGACTCTTCGGTAATGGTTCCCAACAACTTTCCAGCGACTTCCGACAGTCCTCTTATAACTTTTTCGGCAACTTTTTTGACGACCCACAAAAAAGAAAAATTTCACTATTCACTATATTTGGATAATGAAATTTATCTCTGTTAACTTATTTTTAGGTACAAACAAATAAAATTATTTTTGATTTTATTATAAGTGAACACTAAAGATAAATTTCACTGTGCATTGTATTCGAAAAGTGAAATTTATCTTTGTTTACTTATTTCTAGATAAAAACAGAAAAAATTATCATTGGTTTTAATAGACACCAGATTTAGTTGCCGAAAGTTGTTAGGGGTTGTCAAAAAAGTACTGAAATTGGTTGTTAGAAATTGTTGAAATTGATTGCCAAAATTGGTGATCGAAAGTTACCGGAGTTGATTGTCAGAGGTCGCCGGAGGTGGTCACCGGAGCTCGTCGGCGGTTATTGGAGCTCGCCAGAGGTCGCCAAAGGTGGAGATGGAGAGATGGGGGTGTTGAGATGAAGGGATAAAATATTGAGGTGAATGAATGATTATTTAGAGTAGTGTGGATATTTTGATCTAATTTGGCCTAATGAACTTTAAGATTCAAAATTCTTTTTGTTGAACTTAATATTGTATGAAATGTTAATTATGAATTTTACACCGAAAGCCCCATTTCTTTCCAATGAATTAGATGTTTACAATCATAATATGGAAACTATTTAATTAGTTGTCCTAAATTTCTCTTTTACTATATTTGATTATCAGTAGGCTGTAAGAAAAATTGTTAACAACTAGGGGTGTGAATTGGAATTGAAACCCGTCGGTTGTCTAGGGTCAACCTGAACTTGACACTGTAAGAATTTGGTTTGAGTTTGGGCCCTAAACCTTTGAGTTGGGCTTGGACCTGGGTTTTGGAACCTATAGCCTAGCTCGAGCTCGACCCGTAGCTTGACCTATTTTACCCAAAATCAAAAGGAAAAAAATAACAAAATAAAAAACTAGCAAACTGCCCAACTTATTGGCCAAACTGTGGTCCGATCCAACACACAATGGCCATATACGACTATTTTTAAAAATCTAATGGCTTAGATCGATTGGCAAATGATCTGATGGCCAAAAAAGATCCATCGGACGGCCTGGTCTTGTCAAGATTGGGGATAAATAATGTTTATCCTCCAACTGCTCAAGATTGGGATAATATTAATTTATACAAAAAAAGTTAAAATTTTTGATGAATCAACTAAATCATTTGTTTATATTTACATTACTATTGCACTTGTTTACGCAAACATGTAAAAATAATAACATGTTTTATAGAATATTTACAAAATAAAAGATATTTTGACATAGTAAATAATATAAAATATAAATTTGATAAACATTATGACACACTATCACCTATTTTTAAAGTAGCCATATTATTAGATCCTAGGCCTAAAGATATTGGTTTTTAATATTTTGTATTTATGATGACCAAGAAGAATTTGAACTAATCTTAAATGCACTTAGGAATTATACAAAGAAAATAAATAATATATAATGTTAAATAGAGACCAAACACCATCTACGGCCACATCATCCCGAAGTAATCCTTTTTTTTTTTACAAATGAAGAGTATAAGATTTTAACTACACTTGTAGGCTTATAAATTAAATTCGGGATGATTACTTCAATAATAAGGTCAAAGATATTTACCTTAGTGTATTTAAGCTCAAGTTAAAGATATTTACCTTTGACTAAATTACAATTTAAATAATAAATTTAGTTTGTGTGAAACATTTCAACCATCTTTGACTTGAGCTTGCACTTGTAGGCGTTCATAATCCATCCACTTGCGCTAAATATCCTTGGAGAAACAACTGCACAAATATGAATATATCACGAATTATCACGGATAATACTAATTGCAATAATTCGTGTTGTTTGCAATATTTCAAAAAATTGTGAAGAATTGTTTCACACAAACTAAATTTATTATTTAAATTGTAATTTAAAATTTTATAATTTTAAATTTTATTTGTTAAGCTATAATATAAATAGAGGATAATACAAATGAATGGTAGGCTTATAAGTACCAACCTAATTAGATTGTACTTGACTTATAATGACATAATTTCTCTATCCTTTTTATATAAAGAAAATTTAAAACTTATAATGTGAATGATATCACTTTTCATTCAATAGTAATATTTATGTCTTGTATTTAATCACTTGAAATGTTCAACTTTATTTTATTTTTATATAATAGTGAAATTTATGATTAGAATAAGTTTACTTATAAACTAAAAAAATATAAGAAAAATATAGTATGTAATAATTTTTATTATATATAGAATTGACATATATATAGAATTGACAAAGAAATGAACAAAGATAACTAATCTTAAATGCACTTAGGAATTATACAAAGAAAATAAATAATATATAATGTTAAATAGAGACCAAACACCATCTACGGCCACATCATCCCGAAGTAATCCTTTTTTTTTTTACAAATGAAGAGTATAAGATTTTAACTACACTTGTAGGCTTATAAATTAAATTCGGGATGATTACTTCAATAATAAGGTCAAAGATATTTACCTTAGTGTATTTAAGCTCAAGTTAAAGATATTTACCTTTGACTAAATTACAATTTAAATAATAAATTTAGTTTGTGTGAAACATTTCAACCATCTTTGACTTGAGCTTGCACTTGTAGGCGTTCATAATCCATCCACTTGCGCTAAATATCCTTGGAGAAACAACTGCACAAATATGAATATATCACGAATTATCACGGATAATACTAATTGCAATAATTCGTGTTGTTTGCAATATTTCAAAAAATTGTGAAGAATTGTTTCACACAAACTAAATTTATTATTTAAATTGTAATTTAAAATTTTATAATTTTAAATTTTATTTGTTAAGCTATAATATAAATAGAGGATAATACAAATGAATGGTAGGCTTATAAGTACCAACCTAATTAGATTGTACTTGACTTATAATGACATAATTTCTCTATCCTTTTTATATAAAGAAAATTTAAAACTTATAATGTGAATGATATCACTTTTCATTCAATAGTAATATTTATGTCTTGTATTTAATCACTTGAAATGTTCAACTTTATTTTATTTTTATATAATAGTGAAATTTATGATTAGAATAAGTTTACTTATAAACTAAAAAAATATAAGAAAAATATAGTATGTAATAATTTTTATTATATATAGAATTGACATATATATAGAATTGACAAAGAAATGAACAAAGATAAGAAAAATTAAATTATTTTAAAAAATGCATAAAATTATTTCATGTTTTTGTGACATATTGTTGTATATAAAAAAATTTAAAAGCTCGAGTTCGAAGTTCATGCCTACGGCGCAAGCCCAAAGCCCATACCTACAACGCAGGCCCGAAGCCCAAGCCAACGGTGTTGGCTGGAGCCCTAAGCTTGTAGACCCCGGAGTTGGGCTTGGACCTCCCCTCCCAAAAAGGCTAGCCTAACTTGGCTCAAACTTTGGCAAAACATAGTGGGTTTGGGTTGACTTGGATCGAGCTCAAGGTGTACGTGGTAAACTAAGCCGAGCCAAAATTATAACCCTAATAGTAAGATTGGATTCTTGGAATTACGTACCAAGAAGATGAGATACACAATGAGCAATTATTCCTATACCTTTTTTTTAACTGAAAAATTGACATATTTGTTTTGTACTGAATTAATAAATTAAAAATAAAGTTTTTATAAGTGCTAATGTGCGCGCGCGTTTGTTTCTAATGACATAAGAAGAAAGTTCTAAAATAATTTTGTATTTAATTCCTTAATAAAGAAATTCTCATATTATCTTTCAATATGATTATATATTGATCCTGCTAGTGTGGGGATTAATTATCCCATCGGGAATAATGGTCTCTTTCACATGTCTAAATCAAATATACACATGGGTCTTGCCCTTATTTATTTTTTTATTTAACTTTTTTTGTATCAATATTTAGGCCCTTACAATGTATCCCCTCAAAAATAATTTCATAATCGAAATTAGAGTGTACCTTTGTCTTCATAAATTTGAGAGTAATTGACTCGTATTGCATCTTCTCATTCCTAGTCGATTCTTCAATTTCTCGGTGTCGCTTTAATACGTAAACTAGCGGAATTGTCTTCTTTCACATGACCTTTTCTGGAACAACTAGAATCGTCATTGGCTTCTCTTCAAATGCTGCATTTTCTTCTGATTTTATCTCTTTCCAGTTGAGGATGTAGAAAAGATCAAGCTCATACTTCTGTAACATCATGATGCCAATGACGCTACGAACGTGTGAGCTGAAGGGGTAGAGCCAAGCTACTACTCCATCCTTATTTAGGATTTCAAACTGTTCAATACGTTGACTTTCTCTTCTTCCCGAAATGTATAACACCTCATCGGAGTTGAGTTTTGAGAAAAATGTGATCTCTGGCCTCGAACACCAAATGTATACGCCTATGATCAATTAAATCTTCGGTCGGCTCTATGTAGTGATAAGGTGTTGTCGGAATAGTTTCAACTTTTTGGTCGTTGCGGGCGTTTTGGTTTGGATATAAAAAATGATGTGTTGGATATCCATTGTTTAGAAAAGAAAATACTTCTTTTATGATGAAAAACTCAAGATATCCAAACATTTGTGAAAAATGGAGTCGCTACTAGATTTTTGAGGAAAATCAAGAAAAACAAAAAGGTAGGCCACAGGACAATTAAAAGTAACTAGAGAAAAATAGGGTCCGGGGCTAAGGTACGAAAAAAGAAGGTGTTAGACACCCTTTTCGCCCAACCGTAAGTTTGGCCTTTACTTTATTATTATTGGTTCTTGTTTTAAAATTTTCAAGGATAACAATTACAGAATAAGTGGTTAAAAAGAGTTCATACAAAAATAAGCAAAACAAAGATAAACAAACGGGGATAAAATCCCACGGGGTCATGCGATTTGAGTTATTGTTTCTAATTATGCAACTTTTATTGTTTAGATAAAATAAAACATGCAAATGGGGACTAAAGATCTTATCAAAAGAAGGCATGAAGAACTAAAAGAAGATACCGTACAGTTTCGATTTCTAACATGCTGCACACAAAGTCAAACAGAAAGAATAGAAAGGTTCAAATATGGTTTCCAAGCTATTGGTTTTACAAAAAGCTCACGACCGTAGCAACAGACTGTTGCAACCATGACAAAAGATGAAAAAAACTAACAGCCTTAACAAAAATAGGTAGCGTCCATAATAATAGAAGAAAAATACTCATAGCTATGACATTAGAAGGTCACGGCTATTATGTTTAAGGAATTACAGAAGGTTTTTCAGTGTCCAGTGTGTGCATGGGTACGAAATATGTATTGAAAACACTATAAACAGACCTCATAGAAACCAGTTTTCATACTATTTTGCGCAAAATCAATCTTAGAAACATACTTACATACATTTTCATTTATTACATATTGAAAATCGAAAGAATTACATGCTTGACATGAATAAATTACACATGGAGTAATTGAAGAAAAATTAACGAATGAAAATCCTAATCGCGATGACTCTTGGGAGAGAGGAAGTAGGAGTTTAGAAATGTCATGATTTTCTAGTGTTACCTAATGTAATCAACCGCCTCAGATGTCCCCTCGGGTATGGTGGGCTAGAGTCGTCTAGTGTTCCCCATTTCAGACACCTTCCAAACACGAGCAATGTTATGAACTCGACTCGGGAATGGATGATATCGGGGTGTGTGTATCGGGAAAAAAATGAATTTTGGTAGAGTATCGGTATCTCAAAATGTTCTCTCTTCTCTTTCAAGAAAATGGTGCTTATTTATAGGCATTAGGGCATCACAGAAATCCTCTGGGAAGCTGCCACCTGTCCAAAAAGGTGCAAAGGACGTGGCTGTGTATTTGAACGTCCCAACCATGAACTAATTATATGAACCAAAACAGCCGTGATCTTCAAAGGTCACGGCTTGTTATAAGATCATAAGAAGGCCGTGGTCGTTAAAAATGGAGTTCACGGCCTGTTCTAGGATTACAAAAAGGTCACGGCTGTTACCTCCAGGACACGGCCTGTGGTAGAATCATAAAAAGGCGGCGGTCGTAAGGATCAAATGGTCGTGGCCTGAAGGATTTTAAAAGAACTAGGGTTTCTTGGGTTTTGAGTCGAATTCTTGACATTGCAATTGCTTAGAAGAATCCTTGAGCATAATTCCATGCTTTTTTCATTGGGGAACGTTCGAGACGGGTGCCTAAGATTTGGCTTGGTCAAATTTGGGTATCTACAGTTGCTCCTTTTTTACAGAGCTTGCAACAATCTGTGGTGTAAGTAAATGTCAAAACTCTAGAAACAAACTGTTTGACTAAATCGTAATTCTTAGGCATGAACAAAAACATACAAAAAAGCGTGATCAAACTTGAAGTTCTATTGAGCTTCCTACGTAGACCATTGCAAGGGATCAGACCAACCGTAGTTTGTGGGGCAATACATATTATACAAACAGGCTAATCATTATGCATGGCAGATGACTCGTGATGCTGATAAGTGCAATGCATATACACAAAATTTTAAGGTTACAACGTGGACCGAAGATCATTAGGGATTATTTTTAGGTTATGACATGACCAAAGAATTAGTTTAAGGTCATGAGGTGGATCGGAGAGTTAGTTTAATGTCATGAGAAGGATCGGAGAGTCAGTTTAAGATCATGAGGAGGATCAGAGAGTCAATTTAAGGTCATAAGGAGGATCGAGAAGGCTTTAGGATTTCACATAAGACCGAGCTAGACAGGGATCAGTTTAAGGTCGTGAACATAACCGAAGATTCAATTTAAGGTTATGAGGAGGACCAGAGAGTCAATTTAAGGTCATGAGAAGGACCGAGAAGGTTTTAGGTCTTCACATAAGACCGAGCTAGACAGGGATCATTTTAAGGTCATGAACAGGATTGAGGGATCAGTTTAAGGTCATGAGGAGGACCGGTGAGGGGTTTTAGGTATTTACGCAAGACCGAGCTTAATAATATTTAGTTTAAGGTCATAAGTGGGACCGATGATATACAGTGATCAGTTTTAGGTCATGACAGGATCGAGAAGGGTTCTTTGGGGTCTACTTCTCATAGACATCAAAAAGTGGTTATAATTTGAAAATTTTGGCTAAACAAGCCAAAAAAAAAAGGTTCCCTTATGCTCTAGGGTTGAAACACGTGGGGGGGAGGGGGGAGTTAATAAAACCTTGCAACAGTGGCCTTTGTATGTCGCGGTTGTGACAAATAACCTTAGGGTTATTGCGCCTGTTAGGTTTAAACACAGCGGCTGTTATAAACGTTTTAAATTTGTCATGGTCGTAAGGAGGATAGTTCATGACCTGTTCTCATATGCCATAGCCGTTACTTTTAAAGGAAACAGACTTTGCGACCATGAGGTCGATGTCAGGTTAATAGATTCAAGCTGTTTAAAACTTTCATTTGCACGAACTGAGAAAACCTTTTCCTTCTTTCATCTCTCTCGACTTTCTTGCTCTCTCTTGCTCTCTCATCAACAAGTATACGTTGGCCTTGCTTTCATTTTGTATACGATGGTGGGTGGCATTGGAGGCGGCGACGACGGTGTAGGTGCTGGTGGTAGAGGCACCGAAGGTGGTAGTTGTGGGGCTAGCGGCAGTGGCAGCGGTGGTGCAGGCGTTGCGGTTGGAGGTGCCGCAGTGGTTGAGGAGGATGACAGCGCGGATGCACTCTTACTAGAGGGAGTAGCAACAGCGGGCATACCAGGGAATTTTGACCCTGTGACTTACATCCCTTTTCATCACCGGCTCAAAACGCCAGGGATGAAGAGGTTTATTCTTTTTGATATCTTTGAGGAGCGCAAGGTCTTACTTCGTCGTTGTGGGGAACACCTCTTGGCTACAAACCTCTCGGTATGTCGAAACTTTCTTCGAAAGTTGTGTTTTGATGTGAAAACCATGAATTGAGATTTGTCATGAAAAACTCGTATGGTTAAATGTATGGTTATTGAATTGAATTGATTGACTTGGATTATTGAATTTAACTGACTTGAATTGAGATTGAGTTGCATTTTTGGGGATTGAGTTTGAATTGTATTAAATTAAATCGGATTTTAAAATTGAAATTGAAACAAAGTTGAATTGAGTTGATATTGAAGCTAAGTTGAATTGAAATTGAAATTTCCTTGAATTTGAATTTGAATTTGAATTTGAAATTGAATTGAGATTGAAATTGAATTGAATTTGAGGTTGAAATTGAAGTTGAGATTGAAATGGAATATCCTAAAATTTGGTTTTGAAGTTGAATTGTAGTTAAACCTAAGTTATAATTGAGACGGATTGGATTTGACATTGAATTTTGAATTGAACTAAAATTTGAATTTGAATTTGAATTGGTTTGGATCTGATCAATTTTAGGATTGAAATAAATTGAGTTAAGTTTGGATCGATCTTGAATCAAATCGGGTTGAGTTAAACCTAAATCATATTGATTTGGAATATTTAAAAATTGAAATTGGAATCAAATTTGAGTTTTAATGTTTGAGTTTGAATGGAATTAAACAAAATTGAGTTTAAATTTGAATTTGAACAGCGGAATTACCAATGTGAGAGCAATGGTGATGCTTTGTTGTTTGATCAATTTAGAAAACTTTTGAATTGTCTTTTCATTGAATGTTTGGATTATCTCGTGTAGAATTTGTTAGACTCAAAGTGGGATAGATGTCGGTTGTGTGGTTTTGACTTCATGTGTGTAAAAAGAAAATTTTAATTTCGGGGGAGTTTGGATGAAAACAAGTGATCTATGTGTTTTAGATATGTTTGGGTTGAAAAAAACTTTTGCAAAATTTATTGAATCTATTCATAGGGGGTTTCTTAAAAAAAACTGTGGATTGAAAATTTACATTTCTGTTTTGGTTGTATCGTTGCATATTCTAGTTTTGAATTATCATTTTGTTGTTGATCTTTTTTGCTGATTCATTGTTTTTTTTTTGCTTCAGGGGAGCATTCGTATTCGCGGTATCGGGGGTTCCTCTGATGCACTGGAGTGGTACACTACCCCTCCCACAGAGGAGTCAAGAGATTGTCGACCAAGCTGAATTCGGCAGATTCATTACCACGCTGGATGAGACCAGCAGCGACCGGTGTGGGCTGAGAGATGGTGGGATACCACCAATACCTTCCACCTCCCCATTTTCGAGGTGACACTCACTCCTTTCAACTTTGCGCTTATCACCGGGATTTGGGTATGTCACGCCCTTGACTCCAAGGCGCGTGATCCTCACATTATAACTCGTTCTTCTTATGACTAGAACTTCTTTAATGATATTCTCTTGAATTCTTTAACTTATTTTGAAAGAAATAACTCTCAGATTTACAAAATAATCTAAGTATAAAGCTTAAAATTTTGGCAGAGTCCTCTCTATTTTTCGGACAATCCCAAATTTTTCTAAATACCTGTCAAACCCAAACAACAAGATGTACACAAGCTCTGTTTGGATCTCAATTCCCAACACACAGTCAGTTCTACTTAATAGCCACGTTCTCTTTGTCATTAAATATATACACTCATTTTCCAAATGCAAGACCACAACAGTAAAAAACATACATGCACCTCAACCATTCATTATATATCTAAAATTTTATTCATTTATCATAATTATTCCATTCATCCGTGAGATACTCTTCTTTTTCTTAAACATTTTAAAACATAAGTCTTATAAGCATCTACTCAAAATATCTCTACGTATATATGATTCTCATATTCTTTCTACAGTTTCTGATATCTTTACAAATTTCAAAACAAATGATTTATAGTTTTGAATTACAAGACATAAACATACATCCTTTTTCTTCAAAACTCAATCCAAGTCCGTGATACTCATTTAAACTCAATCCAAGTCCGTGACCTATAAAAGTTTAATTCAACAAACGTGAGCCAAAACTTATAGGATAGAGACTAAAGAAAGTGCAATGTATGACTTGTGAGGTGTGAATAAGCAGAATATTATGCAACAACTTTCAACTAGTTTCTTTACTCGTTTCACAACTCACACACACCCCCATTTGTTGTAAAGTTTTTAAAAGTAATAATAATTCATTTTGATTTCTTAATCTTATAATCTCTGACTCTTCATCTTATCTCATCTTTATTTCATTTCCACCTCTCATTCTTATTAGGCCCATGACTCTTTCTTATTCAAAATTTAAACTATCCCTTCCTCCCTTTTTCTTTCTTTTCTTTAGTTACATTTTCTTTTTATTTTTCTTTAGTTCTCGCTTTCATTTTCATTTTCTTTGTAACCAGTTATTGAATACTAGTTTATTCCCATTCATTATATTACCATTAACGTTCTTTCCCGTTCATCAGTTTATTATCCATATTTTCATTCCATTTCATTAATCAAAACACTAAACCAACATCGGGTGCAATTTATAGAAACTCCTCCCTATTTTTCTAATAAGCTACGCAAAGACGTTAGGTAATAGATAGCTCTATAACTAACCATGACACAATAATGTCCGTTTTACGGGGGCTAACCCAAGGGAACACGGCACCCATCTTGCGCAAGTTTTCGGTCTTTCACTGCGAAACTAGTCAAGCCCAACTTATTACATTCACATCAATCATCCTCAGTTCAATATTTGATTAACCATATCAATATTCATTAACAATCGGGAGTCCATCTCCCCAATCTATTTTCACAAACATAGATTTCCCAAGTTACCTTTATGGTATCTTTCCATTTCATTATCACAAGTCCCAAATCATGTTTCACAATCATAAATTCTCAAACCGTAATCATTCATTGTTGGATTTAATTCATTATTTCAATTCAATAATTCTCGTTTCAAATTATATCTCATTTTTGTTGGAATGCGAAAAAAAAGAACTGGCGCCGTGACCGTAAAAAACGGCGCATGCGTTTTTCATGAAAAACGATAACAATAAACTGATATATTATGATTAAA
>JAUMHN010412187.1:0-14268 GCA_032360265.1 Heliamphora ciliata
ATATTACAATACAAGTAACTACAATACTACATATAAATTATATAATAACAATATTATAATTTTAAATTATTAAACTACTGTATTATATTAAAATATTGCACTATATATATTATATAATCAAATCAAGAATAGCTAATAAATTTTTATATTACTTTTACTTTACATAATATAAATGAGGTAATGAATACATAATTTAAATATTACATACAATAATTATACTAATAAATTATAAGATGATAAATTTTAAAAAATAATTAAAAATAAAATATAAATATAAATAAATATTATAATAAAAATTTAAATACCAATTCAAATAATAAAAATACTTGCAAATTAAAAAAAGGGAATGAGGAACTGGCTCGCCAAATAGCCCACAACCGAAGCAACTCAGCAGCTTCCCACGCTTTCTTCAGTAACTTCGATTCAAACACAGCAGCTTGCCAGCTTCGCACGCAAGCTTCGAACACAACCGAAGGTCTCCGAAATCACCCAAAATCCCAAATCGAGCATGCGAACTCTACTCGAATCCCAAATCGCAACCTCAGCAACACTGAAATCACAAATCAAACTCCAATCGAACTCCAACGGCACGATCGGCAACCCAAATTGACGCTGGAAGCTTGGAATGGAACCCTAGATCCGAACTGAAGTCAACGATTCGAAGAGCAAGATGAAAGAGAAGTTCGGAAGAGGAAAGCAGTTCGGGAAAGCAAAAAGCTTCGAAGACAACAAATGAAAAAGAAAAAGGTGAGTTCTCACTTTTCTCTCAGTTGTCGGTGTGTCAGGTTCTCGTATCGTCTGTAACGGCCGTTATAGACCGATACACTACCGTTACCCGTTACGTAACGGGAATAACGGAAGTTACGCGAGGGATTCTCTGTGTGACTGTTTTTCTACTGCGTAACGGGAACAGGCTCCCAATAATCCGTTACGTAATGGTCGTTATTTAGAACTATGGTTCCTTCTGATTCTGCCAACTTACCTATTGCCTTGCGTCAAGGTAACCATGCATGCATCTAATATTCTATTGCTACCTTTGTATCCTAGGATTATTTGTTACATTGCCTTCATTCCTTTACTTCTACATTGTCCGCTATTTCTATCCCTTCCTCTTATAAGGAGGCCGTGTTCAATGTCTAGATGTAAACTTGCTGTAGACTTGATATAGACGAAAAAATGAGTGCCCTTTATAAGAATTAGATTTGGGAACTTACCACTCTTCCACTCGATAAGCAAGTGGTAGGATATCATTTGGTCTATACAGTGAAGTACCTTTGGGAGCTTACCACTCTTCCCCCTGAGAAGCAAGCAATGGGATATCATTTGGTCTATTTAGTGAAGTACCTTCCGGATGGTTCTATAGAGGACCTTAAGGTACACTTGGTTGCTATGGGATACACTTAAAACTATGGGGTTGATTATTTGGAGATTTTTTCTCTCATGGCTCGCCTTAACAATGTCTGGATTTTTCTATCTGTTGTCGTTAGTTGCTCTTGGCCCTTGTATTAGTTTGATATTAAGAATACCTTTTTTCGTGGCAACCTTTAGAAGGTGTATATGGAGCAACTACCTAGTTATGCGATTGTTGGTAATGAGCATCTTGTGTGTCATTTGCGTAAGGCCCTGTATTGTTTAGAGCAGTCTCTTCGTACCTGGTTAATAGATTTAGTTCTATTGTGCTTGCATATGGATTCAACATTCTACCTCTGATCACTCAATTATTGTTCGTCATTTGTCTGCTCGCATTATTGTCTTGATTGTATACGTTGGTGATATCATTATCTTGGGCAATGACTTGGTTGGTATTGCTGATCTGAAATAGAATTTAGGGCAACAACTTTATAACAAGGATTTGGGTGCTCTTTGTTATTTTCTTGGTATTGAAGTTGCTCGCTCCTCTTAGGGTTTGTCTCCCTCTTAAAGAAAATATGTGCTTGACCTTCTTTCTGAGATTAATCTTCTAGGGACTCGACATAGTTATACTACAATGGATTCTACTATTAAGCTTGACAGTTGACGCTGAATAGGGAGACCCCTTTTTAGAAGTTAGTCGTTATTGACGGCTTATTGGAAAGTTTATCTTGCTGTTACTTATCCTGATATCACTTGTGCATGCTCCTCGTTAGTCACATTTTGATGTTGTTTGTCTATCCTACGTGACTTGAAACGTGCTTCAAGTCGTGGATTGTTATATTGCCCATCCGATCATTTGTGAGTGATGCTGATAAGGCTAGTAGTCGCCTTGATATGCGATCTTTCGTTGGCAATTATACCTTTGTTGGCAGTAATCTTGGCGCAACATGAAACAAAATGTTGTTTTTCGTTTCAGTGTTGAAGCAGAGTATTGTGTTATGGCTGACATTGCCTCCAATGTTGTGGGTTCAATCTCTTCTTTACGACTTTGGCATCACGTCTCCTAGTCCTATGTAGATATTTTGTGATAATCAAGCGGCTATCTTTATTCCTAATAATCCTATTTTCATGAGCTTACTAAGCATATTCAGGTGGACTGCCACTTTATTTGCGATTTATTGATTACGAAGCAAATTGTCATGCCTTATGTTAGCTCAAAGAATTAATTTGGTGATATTCTCACAAAACCATTAGTTTATTCTACTTTTCGACGAATAATCTCCAAAATGGGCATGTTTGATCTCTATGCTCCAGTTTGAGGGGATCTGTTACAGCTTATTTTATGTTTAACAAGGGTACTTTTGTAATTATCTCCAATACAACTCTAATATAAATGTTTGTGTGATGTAAGCACTAATTAAGCCTTTTCATTCTTTCTCTAATTCTCTATCATCCTCTCCCTTTTTCGTCTTTCTCATCTTTTTCAACCCTAAATCACTATTTTACGATTCAACTGTTTTGATAGGCAAACTGATGTAACACATGGAAATAGAAAAGGGCAAATAAGAAATTTTAGATGGGATACATGTATTGCCTTTTGTATTTTAGTTTTGGATAAGATTTATCTCTTTCTATGGCCTTTTAAAGTTAGTTAAGTTGGTGATTAGATTCATTCACATTGTTCCTAGTTCTAGAAGTCAAGCCTATTTTACTTAACTTTGAGATTTTTACGACATGGTTGTGGTATAGGCCTATAGACCTTTTTTGTGGCTCAAGAGATGCACTTGGTTGTTATTTTAGTTTTTTTGATTGATGACAAAAAGGATAATACTATTAATCATAGGAAAACGTACAACAAAAGGAGGACAAGGAGTCCACCAAAAGAATATACTTATTTCGGCTGTTCATTCCTTTACAATTGTTACGAGGGGCTGACAAGTCAAGCATCTTTCCATCTTTTGTCAGACTGAACAACTTTTTGAGATCCTTCTTAGAAGGCATGGTGGAAAAACAAGTGACGCCAAGGGATCAATTTAATGCTTAAATTTATGGTTTTTAATCTCCACTCCATCCCATAACGATTTCATATCTGTAAGATTGTAAAAACCCAAGGAGAATCGCAATATCCTCCATTCAACTACGTAACATCCTTGTCGTGTTGCTCAGGTTCTTCCCCTAGTTGGTGTGTGGATAACAGCCCATTAGTGGATAAGAAACAGCCCATTAGCGTGCACATTATATACTACCCCTGGGCCTCTACCCATTTCTAGAGCCTTTACTCTTCTACCCCACTGGTACGAAACCCTCCATAAGATTAGGGTTGACTTTGATATCATTTGTAATGATCAAAGTAGTCTCTACTAACTCAATAACGTGAATAAAGAATCTAGCAACATGGTCTAAATGTTCAACACAAAGTCATTACTAGTAGCACATATGTTTTTATATAAATCAAACTTATTTTTTTATGTCCCACCAATGTGGGATTGAGGCATCACAATGTCTTCAAAACTCTAGCATTCCGTTCCAATCAAATCACCCCAAAAGAGCAAATGATGCATTGTGTTATTGAGGTCTACAATATTCTTAGTTATTTAAGATTCAATGTTTCTATGTTTAGAGGATGAAGGTAAAGGGTGGGCTGGTCCTTGTGTTGATCACCAAATACGGTGGGGGTAATGACTGGCATTTCCAGGCACTCATGTAATTGGGCCATGCATGAGATGACTAATGGATACTTTTGATTGTCAACAGTTTCTAGGTTGAAACAAAGATTTAAAAGGTACACCTGGTGTACTGACAGTAATAAAGGAAGAATAATTGTAATCAGAAGTGCTGGTGGAGACTCTCTCTCTCTCTCTCTCTTTCTGTTGCATGACCTTTGATTCTCTTCTACATTGTAATTAGTTATTTCTGTTTCCTGAGATTATTGCTATGCTGTTAATGCAAAAAGAAAGAGTTGGCCTCTGAAATATTCCAGTGTATTTCTTGTATTTCTATCTTTTGCATTAGGTAGCATTTATGAATAATAAAATAACATATGATTAGGGATGACACGGTTGGTTTTGGGATGGGATGGAATGGAATGTCCCTCTCCGTTCCTCATCCTGGGAGGGAGATAACCTTTCCATACCAGTCCTGGATCCATTGTCCACAAGACAGGAATAATACAAAGACAATGGGGTTGGGAATGGGTACCCCAGTGGTTGTGCAAGGATCGAGACTGGCTGCAATTATATGATGCAAATATCCAACAGCTAACAACTTGTCATGTTCAAATATATATCTCTATATAAATTACATGCTTTTCAACATGAAGTCAATTTTAATGTCATGCCATGTGCCAACCAATTACAGGGCTGGACCATCAAAACACTACAAGCTTTGTAAGTTGGTGGAGTTCACTTATTTCCTCATATTTAGGTGTTCTAATTATACAACATGATATGCTTGGCTAGGAATCATATAAAAGTCCAATATATTTTCTTTATTTCATTTTATGGATACTATGATGCAGGTTTCCCACATAGACAGACCAAGGAAAGTTACATTCCTTTGAAGTCTTCATGTCTACCGCCCAACTTTAAAGATCTTATTGTTGATGAAAAGTTTAGCAGCCAGTATGATTGGGATGAAATGTAGATTAAGATCTTCAAAAGTAAATATAAATGGGCTGGTTCGGGGGGGTATCTAATCCGAACCTTGCACGTCAGATTGCCATCCCTGCACATGACTTAGATTCTAGTTCCACCCAGATTTTCAAGAATAAAACTATAAGATTCACCTTTTAAGCATTGAGAGTGTTAGTTCTCCCTGCCTTCCTACATCTGTTTTCTTTTCCCCCATACAGCCTGCTGAGCTAGAAGTGTTGGGGAACTGGACATCAGAAGTTACATGATGTGATATTTTTCTTTTTGGCTTTTCTTCTTGGGGTGATTTCATAATTCCATTTCGGCATTGCTCTTGAAGTAATTGTTGTTTCTATTGTCAAACGAGAACCTGGCCATCTATGTCATGCTGTTGCTTGTCTTCAGCAGGTGGTGAATTTTCATCTGCATCTATCAGAGAGTGGTACTTCACAGAATGTGCTAAGTTCACTTTTTGATACATCCCAAGCAAGGAGGATAGCTTCAATCTATCAGCGGCGGCAGAGCAAACTGTAGTTCCAGTTGGTCGAGAAGTGATGGAGAATAAATTCAGAATGGGTTATGATAATGGGGTGGGAAATTTTCCACGCTTGACTTCCCAGCAGGAAACATCTGACCATATTCATAGTCAATCTCTTGCAAAGAACAAGGATGTCAAGATGAATCATGAAGAAAATGCTGGATATGTTGAAGTTTCTGATATTGATGAAGCAGTTGAACTCTCAATTGCGGCATCTGAAGCACTAGTCATACATGACATAGTAAAGAGTTCATCATGTACAAAATCTTTGGAGGCTTCAGCTGTACTTGAAGTTGCCCTTCGGGTGAAACAAGTACGCTTGGAGTGTTTGGAACACTGCTTACACTGTCACTGCCTCACAGGGGATATTGATGAAACTAATATTCTATCGGACTTGGATGAATCCAGTATGGTTGATGCATTTGAAGATGTGGGCTTAGCTGTTAGTAATCTTGATGATATGCTTGCTTGTGCTTCATCCAAATCTGAAGCAAAAAATACACCCAGTCTAGAGAATCATTATGGATGTGATGACAAGTACAGATATGAGTGCCGTGTTGCTTCAAAAGTTGATTGTGATAATATTTCTACAGAACAACTGTCATCAAATAGTTTGGACATGGCAAAACAAGAAGTAAAAGGCTTGCCAGTAGTACTTGATTTTGACAGGCAAGGGAAGCTTGTAAATGATCCAACTATTCGTTTAAAGACCTCCGTTGTTGCATCTCACAATGACTCCATGCTGCAATTTTCAACCCTGGCAAATTCTGATGTTCCAGATACAACAGAGGTAAAAGAAACATTGTAGTTCATTTTCTTTAATATTCTGGCATCTTCTGTGTATAACAGCTGAATTAAGTGAATGAATTTGTGACCTATTCTTTTCCCTCGTAAATACAAGGTTTTTGCCACCTCCCCCTTCCCTCTGTGCCCTACAAGGAAATTCATAGTCTTCAAGAATTTGTTAGACAAACCTTTCAATTAACTCACATGTATCCCACATTGGTGAATGTGAATTTTCTCTTATTAGTAGAAGATTTTGTTGCTTTGATTTGAGAATTAAACTTGGGACACCAATGATGCTATTTTTGATTGCAGGGTTCTGATATTGCCATGGAGAATATGACTGCATTTCCTCCTGTAGCAATATCGCACAGTTCTCCTAAGGCTTGGAGTTATGTGAATGGTGGTGATTTTGTGCTATTTGTTTCCATGTGTCTCTTTCTTTCTCCCCTTCTCCCCATTTGGCACGATGATGTATGCTTATCTTGCATTTTTTTTTTCTTTCAGAAAAAGATGATAGACTAACAATCGCAGGACCCGACAGATTTAAGAGCCGCTGGTTAGGCGGTTGGATGTTGAAGGTGAATGTTGCATTCTAATACACCTTTCTCCTACTAATTCCTTTAACAGCACTATCTACTTATCATGCTTTCCTTTAGTTGAAATTCTTCACTTCAATGATAACATTACATCCCTTCTTGTCATCCCCTAAAAATCACTATATCTACGCTTATTCACATTTCAAAATAAAAAAATATAAGATCATCACATGCTAAGTACAAGTTCAGTCATCTGTTCACTTATATACAAATGTACACAAAATTCAGTCTCAATCATGTCCCATTTCTTGAAAAATATTTAAAGGAAAGATGAGTTAACACCCCAATGAATAACAACAATGCTAGTATATCTCCATGGTGATAAATGTTAGCTTTAATATGATTATTATCCGGCGTGGTTAAGCGCACCATAGCATAGTGTATGTCTTCGTTTATCTATAAATAATTTAGTGTGTGCCCCATTAGGGTGAACGCTTTCAGTAATTCTAATATTGTCATATTAACATGGTATCATAGCCACCACCATCACCGGCAGCTTCTCATTGGCTCCAACCCTAGCCGCCGACCACGCAAGCCACCTCCATCAGCACCGAAATCACCACTTCCTCCTTACCAGCGCCAAAACCCACCAACATCACCACCACCAGTGCCAACATCCACCCTAACCCCTTCCATAGTCGCCGACTCCCCCTACAACCACCACTACCAGCGCCGACCTACACCCAAACCTCCGCAACCCACCCAAGTCAACACCACTAGCGCCGACATCCACCCAAACCTCCTCCATGGTCGCCGAAACCCCCTAACACCACTACTACCGGCGCCGACATGTACCTCTGCCTCCTCCACAAGCGCCGAAAACTCCCAAACTAGTTGGCACCAACAACCAGTCGCTGAACCCCACCGAAACCCACCAAACAGTCGCCGAAACCCACTAATTGTGTCCCAAAAATAGTCGCCGAACATTTAAATAGTCACCGGAAACCTAGCTGAGTCGCCGGAAAAGTCGCCGGAAAAGTCGTCGAAACAGTCGCTCAGGTCTTAGCAGTCGCGCAAGTCTCGGCAATTCTATTTTGTTTCTCCTCCCTCACTGCATCCTTTCATTCATCTGTACAATGGCTTGCTTTCCCTTCAACAAGTTCTGTATTATCCGATTTTTAGTGATGCAGTGAGGGGTTGTCTGGTTGTGGATTTTTTGGTATTTGAACAGGAATGTCATTGGAGGGCGATAGGTCTGCTACCCGGACTTCTGGGACTGTTGAGTCTCTGACGAATACCAGGCGACCAATGAGAACTGAGGTGTTTTCTTCCTCTACTCGGCTTGTCGATGAGAAGCTTGACGGTGCTTCTGCTTATCCCTTGTGACGGAAGAATGTGTTGAAATCCTTACAAGGCATGGAATTGGATTCCCACTTATTTGATGCCCCTGATCCTAGTTCTCTTATTTATCGTACCTGGGTACGAGACGATCCTGGTCTCTTTAGTCAGATTATAAATTTCATGGACCGCAGTGTCAAGCTTTTGGTTGCCAGTGCAGATACGGTGAAAGAAATCTGGGGGGTTCTGGAGAATATCTATTCCTCCACAAATGATTTATCGCGCCTGTATGATGTGATGCGAGGATTCTTCCGCTCGCAACAGGCTGGTCGTCCCTTTCAGGAGCACTTTATGAGCTTTAAAGTGCTTGCTGACGAGTTCGATTGACTTCTTTCATTCACCAGTTCTCTCAATAAATTTCAGGAACAGTGGATGCAGATTTTAGTCATGTGTTTCTTGGCCAGTTTGAATTCTGATTATGACACGGCTCGTTCACAAATTCTTGCTGGAACAGACATTCCTACCTTATCTTAAACTTTCTGTCGGGTGAGTCGTTCGATGCGTCGCGACAACACCAGGTCTACACCTGATTCTAGTGACCCGTCTGCCCTTGTTGCGTCTCGTGGTGACAATGGAACTCGGGGCCGTGGCCGTGGTAGGGGCCGTGGTAGGGGCCGTGATGGAGGTCGAACTGGTGGGCGGTGCGAAGGGGGTGCTCGTGAGACCCGTTATTGCCACTATTGTGGGATTCAGGGACATTCGCAGTCAGTGTTATAAATTACAAGGAAGACCGTCCCTCGTAGCCAATGCTACTGTTGATTACTCTCAGGAAGACTTATCCTCTTCTTCTCAGAAGCATCTTGTTGAGATGACCTCAGCAGAATATGAGCAGTATATTCAGTCTCAGGTTGTTAGTCCTCCCGCTCCTGTCGCTGCTACCTTTGCAGATAATCCTAGTGCCTGTTTGGCGACTATTCTGTCTGCTTGGGTGATTGATTCAGGTGCCTTATATCCTATGGCTGGTTCTGTAGGTATCTTATCTGACTATCAAGTGACTCCTAGATATCGTGGTGTTCTTGTGGCTAATGGGTCTTCTTTACCGGTTAAGAGGCGTGGAGTTGCTACCCCCACGCCGTCCTTAGCCCTACCTAATGTCTTACATACTTTTGGAAATCCATTTAACTTGTTATCAGTCAGTCAAATCACTAATCTCAACTGTTGTGTGACTTTTTGTCCTGATGGCTGTATTTTTGAGGATCTTATGACGAGGAAGATTATCAGGAGAGGTCGAGTGTCTGATGGGCTATACTTGGTGGAGGAGGTGGCTGCTACGACCTGCTCCGCAGTTTCTTCTCCAAGTTTTGAGGCTCATTGTCGTTTGGGGCATCCCTCTATATCTAGTTTGCATAGTATCTATCTCATTTTTGTTCTATTTCTAATATTGAGTGTAAGTCGTGCCGGTTAGCAAAGCACCTGCGTGTGCCTTTATTTCCTCGGGTCAATTAACGAGCTTCGGCTCCTTTTTCTTTAGTTCATTCAGATGTTTGGGGGCCCTGTCCAGTCGAGTTTGTTTCTAGGTTTCGTTATTACGTTATATTTGTGGATGATTATTCTCGTGTGACTTTCTTATATCTTATGCGACATAAATCTGAAGTAGCATATATTTTCTTCTCTTTTTGTATAGACATGCAAGCCCAATTCAAAGTTCAGGTTAAATATTTGTGCAGTGATAATGGTGGCAAGTATCTTTCCACTCAGCTGAAGACTTTCTTGTCCACACATGGCATTATTTATCAGACTTCTTGTTCAGCTACCTCACAGCAGAATGGTGTTACTGAGCGCAAGAACCGCCATATTATGGAAATTGCTCAAGCTCTCTTGTTTCAGATGCATGTACCTAAGCAATTATAGGGGCATGCCGTGTTAACTGCTTGTTACTTGATCAACCGCTTTCCCTCTCAGGTACTTGGTGGACAAATTCCGATGGCCGTCCTTTCTCCCGGGAAAAGCCTTTTCTCTCTACCCTTGAGAACTTTTGGGTGCCTCTGTTATGTTCGTGACACCCATCCCTAATTGACAAAGTTAAATGCTCAAGCTGTCAAATGTATTTTTCTTGGTTATTCAAATACTTAGAAGGGGTACTACTGTTTTTGTCCATCTCTACACAAGTTCCTTGTCTCCCGGGATGTTGTCTTTGTGGAGTCTACTCCTTTCTTTTCTACGTCAGATTCAGTTGTGTCTTTTTGGAGTCTGCTCCTATTGCTACTCAAAAATCTTATCGAACTTGCAGGGATCATCCTCTCTATACTACCTCCTACAAGGATCTTTCCGCCTCCTTACAGGCTTGTATTGCCATCTTGGATCAGACCGTTGTTCCTCGTACTATTACCGAGGCCTTAGCCGACCTTGGTTGGCGGGATGCTATGTTAGAGGAGATGTATGCTCTTGAGTCCACCTCGACTTGGTTCCTTATTTTTCTTTCGGAAGATAAGCAGGCTATTAGTTGCAAATGGATCTTTACAGTCAAGCTCAATCTTGATGGTTCTCTTGCCTGCTTTAAGGCTCGTCTTGTTGCCAAGTGGTATGCTCAGACGTATGGCATTGATTATTTTGAGACCTTCTCTCCCGTTGCCAAGATGGCCTCTGTTCGCCTATTTATGTCTCTTGCTGCCACTCGCCATTGGCCTTTGTATCAGCTTGATGTGAAGAATGCTTTTCTTCACGGCGATTTGCAGAAGGAAGGCTATATGGAGCAGCCTTCCGGTTTTGTTGCACAGGGGGGGTTTTAGCTGGTATGTCGTATCCATCGCTCTCTTTATACATTGAAGCAGTCTCCACGGGCATGGTTTGGTCGATTTAGCATGGTTATGCACCAATTTAGTCTTCTACAGTCCGGAAAAGACCACACTATGTTCTATCGGCATTCCTCTACTGGCTGTATTCTATTAATTATCTACGTTGATGATATTGTTATCACAGGGGATGATACGATAGGCATTTTTTAGTTGAAGAAATTTCTAAAACCTCAGTTTCAAACTAAAGATTTGGGAGAATTGAAATACTTTCTTGGCGTTGAGGTGGCATGCGGCAAGAAGGGTGTCTTTATTTCCCAGCGGAAATATGTACTGGATATTTTAGCTATTGCGGGACTTTTGCGAGCAAAGTGGGTTGAGTCACCTATGGACCCGAGTATCAAACTCCTCCCTGATGAGGGTGATGTTTTTCCTCATCCTAACCAATATAGAAGAATGGTTGGGAAATTGAACTATCTGGCAATAATGACAAGACCAGACATCGCCTTTCCTGTGAGTGTGGTGAGCCAGTTCATGACCGCGCCTCGGGTCCCACATTGAAATGCCGTGATTCGAATTTTATGATATCTTCACAGTATCCCTAGTAAGGGGCTGCATTTCAGTGATCATGACCCCTCTATGATGGAAGGGTATTCTAATGCAGACTGGGCCAGATGCTCCATTGATCGGAGGTCCACTTCTAGATTCTCTATATTTATTGGTGGCAATCTTATCTCTTAGAAGAGTAAGAAGAAAGACGTGGTTTCTCGGTCGAGTGCCGAAGCCGAATATCAGGCCATGGCTCTGGCAACATCTGAGATTTTATGGCTCCGTCAGTTGCTTAGTGAGTTGGGTGATCCATGTCCTGGCCCAACAAAACTTTGGTGTGATAATAAATCTGCAGTGTATATTGCTACAAATCTAGTATTTCACGAGCGCACGAAACATATCGAGGTGGACTGTCATTTCATTCGGCGCAAGTATCAGAATAGTGTGATCGTGTTTGGCTCTGTTCGTACTGGAGAGCAATTGGCGCATATTTTAACTAAATCTGTTCTGGGTCCTCGGGTTCAATACATATGTGACAAGCTGGGCAGGTTAGATATATATGCTCCAGCTTGAGAGGGGGTGTTAGCTTTATTATGATTATTATCCGATATATCTTCGTTTATCTATAAATAATCTAGTGCGTGCCCTATTAGGATGAACGCTTTTCGTAATCCTAATATTGTCATATTAACAATAAATTATAATTGAAAGTATAGAATACTGCCGGTGGATAATCAAATGATAAGCTAAAACATTTGACAATGGGGCAAAACTTCATAATATAACCATAATGTGCCCACCATAACGACTAAATAGAAATATTCATGCATATATCATATTCATACGATACTCCAAATTCTCCACATGGTGAATATATACCACTTAAAGTTAAAGATGGCATCTCCTCACATCAACTAAACTGGTTTCTTTAATGTCCCCCTTTGTAGGAGACTAAACAGATTCATTCCAAGTCCACATTATAGGATCTCATGAAGATGGCATATATAATCTTTAAATGAATTTTTTAAACCGAACCAAACCAAACTAAGCCTTTGTCCCAATTAATTGGGGTTGGCTACATAAATCTTTTTACTCTATTTTGTTTTGTTAAGGACAATATCTTCAGTTTGTTTCAATAAGTTTATATATTTTTTTATTAAGGCATCATATGTCAATTTACGTGTACTCCTCCTTCTAGTGTTTTCATTACCCACGATCTTGTTGCTTTTTTTGACTATTGCATCAACTGATCTACGTTGTATGTCAAAACTATTTTAATCTATTTTCTCTCAACTTGTCCTCAATTGGTGCGATCCCTACCATTCTACGAATGTTTTCATTCATAATTTGATTTTTTCTAGTTTTACCACACATCCACCTGAACATTCTCATTTCAGCATCACTCATGTTATTTATATGATATTTCTTAGCAGCCCAACATTCTAACCCATATAGAATCGCTGGTCTAATAACTGTCTTGTAATTTTTTTTTTAAATCTTGTATTCGTCGATCACATAGAACGCCAGATGCACCACTCCACTTGAGCCAACCAACTTTGATCTGATGGGTTACATCATTTGTAATCTCTCTATTTTTGTTAATAATCGAACCTAGATAATGAAAATATTCACTCTCAGGTATGACTGGGTTTTGAATCTTTATTTGTTCATTATTAATACTCCTATTAATGCTAAAATTATATTTCATATACTCAGTTTTGTTTCTACTTACTCGAAATCCTTTTGACTCCAGAGTTTCTCTCTACGTTTCTAACCTAGTGTTAACTCCACTCCTAGCCTTATTCACTAAGACAATATCATCTGTAAACAACATACATCATGGAACATCATCCTGAATGTCTAGTCAGTTCATCCATGACTAAGGTAAATAGATAATGACTCAAAGTCAATTCTTGGTGTAATCCTACTGTAATCGAAAATTCACTTGGTTCTCCTGCGGGTGATCTAATTGTTGTGACAACTCCATCATACATGTCTCTTATCATATCAATACCCCTTTGTCGCTCTCTCTTTAGCTCCAGTGCCCACCATATGATATCTCAAGACACTCTATCATAGGCTTTTTCTAAGTTTATAAAAACCATATGAAGATCTCTCTTATTTTCTCTATACTTCTCTATTAGTCTCCTTAGTAGGTGGATTGCTTCCATAGTAGATTCACCAGGCATGAAACTAAACTGGTTCTCTGACACTGTTGTTATTTACCTTCGACGATGTTCAATTACTCTTTCCTATAGCTTTGTCGTATGACTCATCAACTTAATACATCTATAGTTGTTAAAATTTTGAATATCTCCTTTGTTTTATATATAGGTACTAGAATACTCTTTCGCATACTCTTCGGGCATTTTCTTAGTTATTATAATTTTATTAAATAACTTTGTTAACCAAAACATTCTCAGTTTGCCTAGGCATTTTCACACCTCCACAAGGGTATCATTTAGTCCTAAAGCCTTACTTGATTTTATTCTTTTCATTGCAGCTTTCATTTCAAATTTTCTTATTTTGTGATAGAACTTACATTATCTAGCGTCATCCAAGTTATGAGATTCCTCTCCTCTGGATATTTATACATGTTTTTCGTTTAATAATTTTTCAATCTTTTCTTAATTTCCTCATCATTCACTAACATCCTTGAACCCTTGCTTTTTATGCATTTAACTTGAGTAAGGTCTTCCTCTCCACTTAGCGATTTTATAGATGTTATTTTCTTTCTTTTTACTATC
>JAUMHN010412198.1:0-14267 GCA_032360265.1 Heliamphora ciliata
GAGAAGTGCGAGTTCTAGATGTCTGAGGTGAGGTTTCTGGGACACGTAGTGTCGACAGACGGGGTAGCTGTGGATTCGTCGAAGACTGATGCTGTGACGGATTGAGAGCAACCGAAGAGTGTCGTTGAGATTTACAGTTTTCTGGGCTTGGCAGGCTACTACCGACGGTTCGTGAAGGAATTTGCTAAACTTACTGCACCGATGACGCGTCTGACGCGGAAGGGAGTTATGTTTGTGTGGAGCGAGTCTTGTGAGTCAGCATTCCAGGAGTTGAAGACGAGGTTAACTAGCGCGCCAGTGTTGATTATCCCATAACTAGGCTGTGTCTTGATGCAGGAAGTGAAGGTTGTAGCCTATGGTTCTCGGCAGTTGAAGACACGGGAGAAGAACTACTCGACACACGATTTGGAGATGGCTACCGTGGTCTTTGCCATGAAGACATGGCGTCACTAATTTTTTGGTGTGCACTTCGAGGTTTTCTTCTATCACAAGTGCTTAAAATACTTATTTTCGCAGAAGGACCTAAACTTGCGTCAACGACGATGGATGGAGCTATTGGAGGATTATGATTTTGACTTGCAGTATCATTCAGGGAAGGCCAACGTTGTAGCTGATGCCCTCAGCAGGAGGTCTCATGGCTCGTTAGCTTCTGTTGCTATACGAGAATGGGACATGCTTAGAGACATTGGGGAGTTTGATCTCTGTCATGGGGAGACAGCGACGGAGGCTACTTTGTTTTCAATAGTTTCACAACTAGCATTGATTGTACGAGTGTTAAAGTTCCAGCAGACGGATCAGGAAGCTCAGATGATACAAGATCGTGTTGCTAGCGGAGAGGATACAACATGATGGGTTGTGGGTTCAGACCAGAGTCTGAGATTAGCCGGGAGGTTGTTTGTTCCAGAGTTATGCCGAGCTGATCTACTACATGAGTGTCATCATTCACGCCTTGCAGTGCATCCTGGAGGCACGAAGATGTACCATGACTTACGTCATCAGTTCTATTGGACTGGAATGAAGAAGGACGTACTTCAGTTTGTTTCTCGGTGCCTTACCTATCAACAGGTAAAGACGGAGCACCAAAAATTGGGAGGATTGTTATAGCCGTTACCGGTATCTGAGTGGAAGTGGGAGAACATCACGATGGACTTTGTGTCAGGACTTCCTCACTCACCTAGGGGACATGACACCGTTTGGGTTATGGTTGATAGGTAGATGAAGTCTGCACGCTTTCTCTCCATCCGCGTGAAGGATTCAGTGGACCGACTGAGTCGTTTATATGTCAGAGAGATAGTCCGCTTACATGGAGTGCCTGTGTCTATCGTTTTTGACCGAGACCCGCGCTTCACATCGCGCTTTTGGCAGAGTCTTCAAGAGACTTTAGGGACAAACTTGATGTTTAGTACTTCTTTTCACCCCCAGACGGATGGTCAGTCTGAGAGGACCATACAGATTCTGGAGGATATGTTGAGGGCATGTGTCCTTGATTTTAGAGGTTCTTGGGAGGATCATATACCGTTAGCAGAGTTTGCATACAACAACAGCTATCAGTCCAGTATTGGGATGGCACCGTATAAGGCTCTGTATGGTAGACCGTGTAGGTTACCAGTATGTTGGATAGATGTGGGAGAGACCACAGTCTTGGGACCCGACTTGGTGCGGGAGACGACGGAGAAGATCGCAGTGATTTGCCAGCGTCTTTAGATAGCACAGAGCTGTCAGAAGAGTTATGCAGATCAGAGGAGAAGACCTTTAGAGTTTGCAGTGGGGGATCATATGTTCCTGAAAGTCTCACCTCGTAGAGGTTTGATGAGGTATAGTCGTAGCGAGAAGCTATCACCGCGCTTCATTGGGCCTTTTGAGATTCTTGACAGGGTTGGGGAGGTTGCTTACCGTTTGGCTTTGCCACCTCAGTTAGCATCTGTCCATAACATGTTTTACATTTCTATGCTTCGGAGGTACGAGCCTGATCCTTCACATGTGTTAGATTGGGTCGAGTTGTGGGTTGACGAGGATGCCACGTATGAGGAGCGTCCAGTGAAGATTCTTGATATGAAGGAGCAATTGTTGCAGGGCAGAACAATTGCTTATGTCAAGGTCCTATGGCTTCATCACGGGATTGAAGAAGCGACATGGGAGCTGGAGTCGGGGATGCAAGTTAGATATCCGGAGCTTTTTCCTTTGTGACCTTGTAGTGAATTTTGGGGGCGAAATTCCTTAAGGGGGGAGAGTTGTAAGACCCGGACCCGTCTCTTTTTGAGATTTATACATGTTTGACGTGTTTTTGCATATATATTTCAACGATGTACGATTTATGCGTTTTGATGCATGTTTGTGTTGAAATAAGCATGCAGGGTTGGTTCCCGGGGTTGTAGGGAGTTTCTGTGTGAATTTTAAAATTAAAAAACAAAGATATTTTTAAAAAAGATATTTTCTTGACCTATAAATATCTAGCCTTTAGATATTTGTGGAGATATTTTGTAAAGCTTGGAGACTAAGTTTCTTTTTCTCAAACCAAAACCTCTACCTTCTCTCTAACTTCTCGGGGACCCGGGGCTTGGTTTTTGTCAAACCAACTGCTGATCCGTAGTATTGGCATCGCGGTCTACGCATCCATCCGAACGAAATTTCATTCCAGTAAAGTTCATTTTTGCACGTGGATCGAGATATTGCGTTTTTAACTCACCGAGGTAGAATCCTAAACTATATAACTGTTAGAGGGTACTACGTGTAATCATACGTGTTTCTACCATTTAAAAACACATGACAAGTGATTTATGTTTCAAAAGTTGGATTTTTGGTTTAAAAATTGCTTTTGGGTGGATTTTGGTTGGAGGAAAAGGTTTTGAGGCTTTTCTTTCGGTGTATCCTAGTTGTTTTTGGTTTATGTATGCCCGTGGGTTGTTAAAAGAGTGTTTGGTTGGTTTAATTTGGAGCTGAGAAGTTGTTTCAGTAGCTCGGGTTGTTTTTCACCATCGCCTGTAGCTTATTCTGAAATTTGGGAATTTTGGGTTTTTGTGTCGACACCAATTTTTGTTAGGGTCGACACATTTTCCTTATGGGGTGTTGAGCACGCTTCAGTGCCTATTGCAGTGAACTCTCAATTCTTTTGTGTCGACACCATTTTCTATTTGTGTTGACATCTTTTATTGTTGATGTCGACACATTTTCTTTTTGTGTCGACACAATTTCCTTCTGTTGGTGTTGAGTATTCTGTTGCTTTTTGTGTTGACATATTTTCTGTTTGTGTTGACACCGCCGTTGTTTGTGTTGACACAATTTCTGTTTGTGTCGACACCTCCGCTGTTTGTGTCGACACCTTTTTTTTGGTGTTGACCATTTTCTTCCTTCGTGTGAAAATAAGAGTTTTGAGATTGGGAGAGTTCTATGAGCCCGTGGAGTTCTAGAATGGGATGTGTGCCCGTAGTTTTCAAAAGAAATGAGGTTTGAAAACGAGAAGTTTTATGAAAGTTGTGAAAACGTGTTTTATTGGAGGTTTGGAGCAAACCATAGGGGTTGAGTCTCAACTTCTAAAACGTTTTGGGTGAAAATATGTTTTTACATGTTTTGTTTGATCTCCATGGTTCATGGATTGCATCTCCTTATATACATGTGTTGTAGATCTGTTTGTGGGTTGATTTTGAAATATTTTTCATAGATGTACCGTGACAGTGGGTATTGTTGAGTTAGGCTTCCATTGCTCCTCGGTACAAGTCCGAAAACGTGCGCAGCGTAGGTACTCAGTTCCTTCGGGTTAGTCCCCGTAAATTGAGTCGTGTGGGTGCTTAGTTCTCTCGGGCTTAGGTCTCGTAAATTAAGTTTTTATCGGTTGCCTCCGTTAATGGCGTCGTTGTTGTGACTCTGTATAGAACTTGTCATTACTTATTGGACCCTGTGGAACTGTAGAGTAATGGACAAGAGTCTATAGTTATTACCTTTATCGGTGTGGCAGAGTCGGTACATAGGATTACATTTATTGTGTCTCCTCAGTAACGTGTCCCGAGTCGAGAATGTTGTGTTTATTACTTTTCCTTAACTGTGGCATGATATCTGTCTGGATTATATGCATAGTTTCAAGGATGAAAACGTGTAGTTTTTGAGAGAAAAATCTATTTGGCTTTTGTGGTCGAGCTAGCTCCCACCATATTATTGCATGACCTATATTACAACGTTACAATCTATTTTTCTATTGGGCTTCGGCTCACGGCGTTGGATTTTTGCTGTAAAATCTTTTTCAAGTGAGCACGTGGAGTTGACCTAGTTGCAGAGGTGATGGAGGACTTGCTATAGTTTTCCTTTTTTGAGACATGTACTTTTACATGTGGTGCCTGTGTAGGCCAGTTTTGTACGCCTTTTGGCGAAATGCTTATTTATGTATGAGAATGCAGGTTTATTGTTTATAAGAGTTGATCCTTGGAAAATTTTTTATCCAAATGTTGTATTTTTTGATTTTCAAGTGTAAAACCTATTTTCATGATAAATGGGTGCTTTGGTGCGATTTCGCATGACCTTGGTATTTGGGGCGTGACATTTTAGGTTCTTACATAATATAAGTTTTATGTTCACAGTTTAGATGAAAACGGATATACCATCAGTAAGAATGTAGCACAGAGTTTTAGTAGCCCTGTTTTGGTTATGGAAAACAGATAATAGCGTCGTCTATTATTCCGACTCTCCGTGCTAGTACACTTTGTGTGTATTGAACGGGACATTTGGGGTAATTAATTTTGTAATGACTATATAAATTAATTCACACCCCAAGGTTATTATGAATAGTGCTTATCCTCTTAATCCTAAAATAATTATTGATTTGTATATATTTAATATTCGTTGTTTTGATTCATTAGATGGTGCAATCTTATATGGGTCTAATTCTCGGTGAGTTAGATTGCGGTATTATTTATATGGCAAATATTAATTATTGACGGAATCCACATCCTGAATGATCGGTATTGATAATATCCCTTAAGGTGTTAGGGTTGGTATACTGAAAACAATATTTTTAGTCTTTAATTTTATTTTAATAAAATTAATTGTCCATTTTTATGAGAATCTTTATGATCAATGTGTGTATATCATTTCTTAATATTATGCATGGATGTCTGATATTCTGTATAATATTTAATCTGGTATGTAGAGTACGGCTTGCACACAGAAGATCAGATTTTAGGATCTTACAGATTATAAGTTTTATGTTCACAGTTTAATAGAAATGAACATACCATCGGTACGACTATAGCACATAGTTTTAGTAGGCCTGTCTTGGTTACGGGAAACAGATAATAGCGCTGTTTATTGTTCCAACTCTCTGTGTTAGTACACTTTGTGTGTATTGAACGGAACATTTGGGGTAATTAATTTTGTACTGACAATATAAATTAATTCACACTTCAAGGTTACTATGAATAGTGTTTATCCTTTTAATCCTAAAATAATTATTGATTTACATACATTTAATATTCGTTATTTTGATTCATTAGAGGGTGTGATCTTATATGAGTCTATATTCTCGGTGAGTTTGATAGCCGTATTATTTATATAGGAAATATTATTTTTTGACGGAATCCACTTCCCGAATGATAGGGATTGATGATAGCCCCTTAAGTATGCTTATAAATTTTGACTGGGCTAAACCCTGTAGGTGAATTTAATTATCCGACGGTCAAATAAGTTAAGCAAAAGGGCTTATGGAATATCAAGATGCCGATTAAATTAAATTATCAGTAATTAAATGTAATTTGCGAATATTGAAAATTTTAACGTTGGGAGAAATGGTAAGTATTTAATAACAGGAGCTCAATGCAAGAAGGTCTTGAGATTATGGGTCAGAGTAAATTATAGTTCTTTAGTGGTGTGAACTGTAATTCAGTGTTTTATGAAAATTACAGAAACCGCTGTATGTCTTTCCATAATTGCAGAAATCTTTAGTAGGAGTCTTAGTTCCACTAGAAGTATTACTCATAATTACTTTTCAAGTCCCTACTGTACCCTATATATATGCGGGTAGGCTGAACCAGTTTTTGATGATTTTATATTATTATTATTTTGATATTATTTTTGTCTTTCAAGACTTAAATATATCGGGATTCTACCGGTACGAGTTCTCGAAAGATCGTAGCCCACACTACGTTCGAGGATCACGTAAGGAAATACAGTAGAAGATTTGACTAGATTTCAACTCAAAATCAAGTCGTAGTTGAAGATTAGATCGACAAAAAGTATTCTTCTAAATTAACTTTGGTTGTACGGGTTTATTTTTGATCGTTCAACGTCAAATGTTTTATCTGGAGCCCATTTCGGCGTTTGCTCGTCCTGTTAATGTTTTACCGAAAATCATTTTCAAAAGCAATGATCTTGATAATATTGCCTCTAATAAATTGGTATCAGAGCCGTTTTTTTTTGTTTACGGTTATCGGCGGTTGGGTAGTTTTAAAACTGTTGTTAACCTTTTTTTGCAAGCGTTCTAAATCTTGATTTTATGATCATCATATATTTTTCATATTTAATTGAATGCGTGGATGATAATTTAATTTTTTTTAATCACAATGGTTGATCGTGATAAATTAAATTTTTTTAGATCGAATGTGAGTCAACGGGACATAGGTTTCGTTGTAAAATATTTTATATTCTTTAAGTTTTTTTTTCTAGTTTATTAGAAAGAAAAAATAAGAACAGGTATAAAAGAACGAAGGCGGCGGCAACCGATAATGGTTTCGGCATTTGCTTTGCAGTTTTTTTTTCTCTCTAAAAATTTTTTTTCTGGATAAAAAAAAAAGGAAGCATACGGCAGAGCCAAAAAGCCGCAGCATCCAAGAAACCACATGCGCCAAACATGGCGCAGTCCCAGCGGCAATTCCCAAGAGCAGCGTTGGCACAATTCCGAAACCGTGGAGTAACTGTTTGGGCGCTTGAGAACTTCAGTGCACTATTTTGATGTTTAAGGAAGAAAAAGCAGAAGCCAAAATCGAAGCCAAACGTGGCGCAAAAAGCTGCTGAAGCGTTCTTCCAAAGAAGCAATTCCCAGCAAATATACTTTGGCATTCCACTACTGGCTGCAGCAATTTCGGAAATCAGAGAGCAGTGATTTGCCAAACAAAACCGGAGACTTGTTTTTTGGATCTTGAAAAAAGCGCCGGATGTTCATCAAACACTGGTGCAATTTAAAAAAAAAAAAACAGCAGAGGCGCTACTTTCAAAACACTGTTTCGGTGTTTTTTTTTTCAAAACACTAACTGTTTTCAAAAACGCAGATTCCCAATCAGTAGCTGTGGTTTCCAAAAGCAGCAGTTACCAATCAACACGCAACCGCAGCAATCGCCAATCAGCAAGCCTAACACTGTTTGATGCGCCTCGTCCATTTGATCTTGGCGCCAATCACAACGGTAGCACTATTTCAGTGCAACACAAACACGGCGCTGGTGCAGCACAAACAGTGGTGCAGTGCAAATCCAACTGAAATATTGGAAGGTTATTCAAAATAAGATACTGAAATTTTTTAGAGTTTTACATAAATCATAAAATTAAAATATTTATATTTATCTTAAATTTAATTTATTTTTATATATTAACTGTGTGGATAATATATATTAGTTTTAATTATCCTGTTAATTTAATTAATTCAAAAATTTAATTTTAATTAAATATTTTGTGATGAAAAATAAAATTAAATTTTTTTAATTAATTAATTTTAATTAAATAGAAAAACTTAAGATATTTTATTTTTTTACAAAATATCGCGTTTAAGATACTTTTTTTTAAATCAGATATCTTGAAAAAATATGAGAATTAATTTCAAATTTTGAATTAATTAAATAAAAAAATGTTTAATCGAAATAAATTATTATTCTTCAAAAAATGTAAAACGAAAAATAAAATAAATAAATACCTTTAATCACTATCTTAGTTGAAAAGTTAAAGAAAAAAATGTGCATTTATTAAATTTTATTTGTTACGCATTTAAACACGAAAAGATGGTTTGATAAATCAGAATCTTTGGAATTGTGTACACGGATAGATGTTTGATTCTTTCAGATCGCGTGGCTTTCGAAATTAATAAATTTATTTTAATTAAACGAATTTTTATAACTCTAAAAAATATTTTAAAAATCTAAGTGGGAAAGAGAATTTATTCACAGATAAATCTCGCGGTCTCCATCACCAGTTTGTAGACTATGCAATTAAACTCTACGTGTTGGCAGTAAGGCCTTCCTCCCCAACGGATAGATTAATTGCGGTATCGACAGTACAAAATTACTTTAGAGATAATTCTAGATAATTGTTAGTGTGGGTCACTTCTCCAACTGAAGGGTTCATTGCGAAGCGATTAATTTAAAATTATGTGATGGTTAACACTTAGTTATATATAATAGTATACTCTCCAACTGAGTCATTGCTATTATATATTGGATCGAGACTATGTCAGCTATTTAATTTTACTTGGCATGGTCAGTTGCCTAGATAGTAAAATTAAAAGGAATTGGCCTATCTGGTCTTATGAAGAATAGTAGACGTCCTCCCAACGAGGCATGCTATTCTCAGGTTACCAGACTGCTGGTAAATTTATTTTAAAATGGTAGAGGAAACCAAATTATGTGATTCTCAGGATTAAAATGAATTTCAATCCACTTGTTTCAATATTCAGAAAACAAACTTAAGGGACCAAATTATGTTGACTGGAAATGTAAATTAGATATACCTTTAACTGCCAATGGTATTTCTTCAATACTAGAAAATGTGTCTATTTCAGAAAAATGTTATTCCTTTGGGTCGAAAGATATGAAGAAGAAAAAGATTTAGAAATAGGGAGACACAATCTTCAGGGTAGTTAGTAGGCCACAGACTGGTGTGAAAAAGTCGAAAGGCGAATGTTTTCACTGCAACCAGACTTGGCACTGGAAAAGTTATGTCCAGTATTTTTCAGAAAGCATAACAAACAGGGTAATTTCTATTCACTGGTTGTAAAAACATGTTTAGCAGTGTTATCTACCGATACCTGGTGTGTAGATACAGGAGCCACTAATCATATCTACAGTTCATTGCAGGGGTTCTAGAAAATTCGACAACTTAGTGATGGAGAGATTTACTTACATATGGGCAATAATACAAAAGTAATAGCAGTTGTAGTAGGAGATGTCACTCTCAGTTTTGGTAGATATCGGATTTTAATATTGAGAAATTGTCTTTATGTACCTGTCATTAGAAAGAACTTAGTTTTCGTTTCCAGATTGGCTAAAGACGAATATTTAGTTTATTTTAATAACTCTATGGTTATTAAGGATAATAAACCAGTTATCTATTCTGGTATATTGGTTGCTGATCTTTATATTATTACTCTAATCTCTTCTACATTTCAATTGACTAAAACGAATAATACATCTATATTACTATATAAGAGAAAATTTCCTTCTTTAATGAACCAAACATTTCTTTAGCACTTACGCTTGGGTCATATTAATCTAAAAAAGATAAATAAACTGGTAGCAGATGGACCTTTGAGTTCATTGGAAGTGGAGGCACTTCCAGTCTGTGAATCTTGCTTATAGGGTAAGACAACCAAGAGGCCCTTTTCGACCAAAAGCTATAGAGCTAAAGAACTGTTGAAACTGGTTCATTCTGATGTGTGTGGTCCTACTCAAGGTATGGACATATTTACTTGATACATTGTAAATCTGAATGCTACCAGAAATTCGAAGAATTCAAGGTGGAGGCAAAGAAGCGTCTAGGTAAAAGTATCAAATTACTACGATCCGAACGTGGTAGGAAATACCTCTTTAGAGAGTTTAAGGACTATTTATTATCAGAAGGGATTACATCCCAGTTGACTGCACCTGACACTCAACAACAGAATGGTGTAGCAGAAAGAAGAAATAGGACTCTTATGGAGAGTCTATGATGAGATATTCAGATTTACCAGATTTGTTTTGAGGACTCATTTTAGAAACAACAGCTTACATTCTAAACTTGGTACCTTCTAAGTCAGTACCTTCTACTCCGACAGAATTGTGAACGGATGTAAGCCTTATCTAAAACACATTCGGAATTGAGAGTGTCCAACACATGTGCTAAAAGGGAACGCGGGTAAGTTGGAGCCGAGGACAGAAGTCTATTTTCTTGTGGGGTATCCCAACGGAACGATGGGTGGTTTATTTTATAATTCTAAGGATCAGAAGGTCATTGTTAACACCAATGCTCGATTCTTAGAAAATGATTATATTATGGATCACAAGCCCAAAAGCAATATTGTTCTGGAAGAACTGAGAAGAAATACCAGTAGAACGGAAGAGAGATCACAAGTCACTGATATTCCATTATGGGGTATCCCAACGGAATGAAGAGTGGTCTATTTTATAATTCTAAGGATTAGAAGGTCATTGTTAGCACCAATGACCTATTCTTAGAAAAGGATTATACTATGGATTACAAGCCAAAAAGTAATATTGTTCTGGAAGAACTAAGAAGAAATACCAGTAGAACAGAAGAGGAACCACAAGTCACTGATATTCCATTATCTCGTCGTAGTGGGAAGATTATCCGGACAGGTGCAAATCAAGAACAGGGTGCTGATGCATAGGGTTCATATTCTGCACAGCCTGTTACAGCTAGTACACAGATACAGGTAGTGTCTCGTCGTAGTGGGAGGGTTGTTCATCAACTTGATCGGTATATGTTCTTGTGAGAGTCGTTTGACAAGATCCCGACAAAACTGGATACTGAGCCTTGTAACATTATAAAGCACTACAGGACAAAGATGCTGATCTTTGGCAAAGGTTTATGAATTCAGAGATAAAATCTATGTATTCCAATCAGGTCTAGAAACTTGTAAAACCACCCGAATAGATAAAATCCATTGGATGCAAGTGGATTTATAAGAAAAAGAGAGGAGCATACGGGAAGGTTGAAACCTACAAAGCTAGGCTTGTTGCTAAAGAGTTCACTCAGAAAGAAAGGATCGATTATGAGAAAACCTTTTCACCGGTAGCCATGCTTAAATCTATCCGGATTCTCTTATCCATTGTCGCACTTTTCGATTACGAAATCTAACAAATAGGCGTCAAGACAGATTTCCTTAATGGAAGTCTTGACGAGTGTATCTATATGATATAACCAGACAGATTCATTGCAAAGGACCAGAAGCACATGTTGTACAAGCTTAAGAGATCTATTTATGGACTTAAGCAGGCATCGAGGTCTTGAACACTCGATCTGATCAAGGTATAAAGTCTTATGGTCTTGATCAAAGTCCGGATGAGTCCTATGTATACAAGAAGCGTGGCAGAAGTGTGGAGATCATCCTAGTACTTTATGTAGATGATATCTTGCTCATCAAAAATGATGTGGGAGTATTATCTACGGTTAAAGTATGATTATCTGAGTAGTTTGATATGGAGGACTTAGGAGAAGCCAGTCACATTCTTGGGATCAAGCTTGTGCGAGATCGAAAACAAAGGATGTTGGGCTTATCACAAGCAAAGTATATCGATGATATCTTTGCTCATTTTAGCATGCAGGATTCCAAGAAAGGGTTTCTCCCTTTCAGACATGGAATCACTCTATTCAAGGATTAGTGTCCTAAGACACCTGATGAGATAGAGAAGATGAGAGCAGTTTCTTATGCTTCGACAGTAGGAAGCCTCATATATGCTATGCTTTGCATTAGACCTGACATCTGTTTTGCCGTTAGCATGGTTAGCAAATCAGTCTAACCCAAGGCAAGAGCATTGAACTGCGGTAAAGAATATATAATTAAGTACCTGAAAATGACTAAGGATTATATGTTGACTTATCAGGCAGAAGTCTAGTACCTTCAGGAACACAGACTCAGATTTTCAGTCAGACATAGAGCTTGTATCAGGAGACAACCTTGCAGATCCTTTACAAAGAGCTTACCGGCTAAGACTTTTGATAGTCATGTAGAGGGCATGTGAGTCAGATGTATAGCAGCATGGTTTTGAATATAAGTGGGAGATTGTTAGGGTTGGTATACTGAAAATCATGTTTTTACTATTTAATTTTATTTTAATAAAATTAATTTTCTATTTTTATGAGAATCTTTATGAGTAATATATGTATATCATTTCTTAATGTTATGCATCAATATCCGATATTCTGTATAGAATTTAATCTGGTGTGCAGAGTACGGCTTACACAGTGAAGATCAAATTTTAGGTTCTTGCAGAATATAAGTTTTATGTTCACAGTTTAGATGAAAATGAATATACCATCGGTACGACTATAGCACAGTATTTTAGTAGGCCTATTTTGGTTACGAAAAATTGATAATAGCGTCGTCTATTGTTCCGATTCTCTGTGCGAGTACACTTTGTGTGTATTGAACAGAACATTTGGGATAATTAATTTTGTACTGATTATATAAATTAATTCACACTCCAAGGTTAATATGAATAGTGCTTATCCTCTTAATCTTGAAATAATTATTGATTTGCATACATTTAATATTCGTTGTGTTGATTTATTAGAGGGTGTGATCTTATATGGATCTATATTTCCGGTGAGTTGGATAGCGGTATTATTTATATGACAAATATTAATTATTAACGGAATTCACATCCCGAATAATTGGGATTGACGATACCCCCTTAAAGATACTTATAAGTTTTGACCCGGCCAAACCCTGTAGGTGGATTTAATTTTTTCGCAGTCAAATTGTTAGGGTTGGTATACTGAAAATCATATTTTTGGTATTTAATTTTATTTTTAATAAAATTAATTTTCTATTTTATGAGAATCTTTATGAGCAACGCATGTGTATCATTTCTTTGATATGCATGGGTATCCAATATTCTGTATAGTTTTTAATCTGGTGTGTAGAGTACGGCTTACACACAGAAGACCGAATTTTAGGTTCTTGCAGAATATAAGTTTTATGTTTACAGTTTAGATGGAAATGGACATACCATCGGCACGACTGTGGCACAGAGTTTTAGTAGGCATGTCTTGGTTACGAGAAACAGATAATAGCGTCGTCTATTGTTCCGACTCTCTGTGCCAGTACACTTTGTGTATATTGAACGGGACATTTAGGGTAATTAATTTTGTACTTACTACTGACTATATGAATTAATTCACACTCCAAGATTATTATGAATAGTGCTTATCCTCTTAATCTTGAAATAATTATTGATTTGCGTATATTTAATATTCGTTGTTTTGATTCATTAGAGGGTGCGATCATATATGGGTATATATTCCCGGTGAGTTGGATAACGGTATTATTTATATGGCAAATATTAATTATTGACGGAATTCACGTCCCGAAAGATTGGGATTGACGATACTCCCTTAAGGATGCTTATAAGTTTTGATCGGCCCAAACCCTTCAGGTGGATTTAATTATTTGGCGATCAAATAAGTTAAGCGAAATGGCTTAAGGAATATCAAGATACCAATTAAATTAAATTATCAGTAATTAAATTTAATTGGCAGGTATCGGGAATCTTAACGTGGGGAGAAACAGTAAGCATTTAATAACAGGAGCTCAATGCAAGGTCTTGAGATTATGGGTTATAGTGCAATTATAGTTCTTTTGTAGTGTGAACTGTAATTTAGTATTTTATGAAAATTACAGAAACCGTTGCGTCTTTCCATAATTGCAGAAACCGCCCGTAGGTATCTGTGTTCCATTAGAAGTCTTACTCATAATTACTCTCCAGGTCCCTCCTGTAGCTCCATATATATGCGAGTAGGCTGAATCAGTTTAATTTGATTTTCATATCATTCTTGATATATTATTTTGTCTTTCAAGACTTAAAAAATATATCGAGATTCTGCCGGTACAAGTACTCAGAGGATCGTAACCCACACTACGTTTGAGGATCACATAAAGGAATATGGTAGAAGATTTGACAGAAGCTTCAACTCAGAATCAAGTCGTAGTTGAAGATTAGATCTACAAGTGGTATTCTTCTAAATGAACTTTGGTTGCACGGGTTTTATTTTGATCGTTATTCGTCAAAAATTTTATCTAGAGACCGTTTCGGTATTTGCCCGTCCAGTTAATTTTTTACCGATTAATCGTTTTAAAAAATAATGATCTTGGAAGTTTTACCTCAAAGACAAATAAGTTAAGCGGAATGGCTTAAGGAATATCAAGATGTCGATTAAATTAAATTGTCAGTAATTAAATTTAATTGACGGGTATCGAGAATCTTAACGTGGAGAGAAATGGTAAGAATTTAATAACAGGAGCTCAATGCAAGAAGGTCTTGAGATTATGAGTCAGAGTGCAATTATAGTTCTTTAGTGGTGTG
>JAUMHN010412209.1:0-14267 GCA_032360265.1 Heliamphora ciliata
ATTTGATCAATTGGTGTTGACACACTTGATAAGTTTCAAGTATACTTTGCCTTAAGTGTTTGACATAATTTTCAATTAAAATCAACACAAAAAATTTTAATTAAAGAATTCTTAAGTGTTTGAACATTTTGAGATAAAAGTCATTTCTTTTTAGTTAAGGTGTCAACTTAGATTGTTCAAAATGTGTTAAGACTTTCATTTTAGAAATATAAAATATTATCCATTTAAAATTATTTATTCTTACAAAATGAATTATGAAAATCATCAAAATCAAATCAAAAAGTCCTTAGGCTAACAATGTGGATGTTGATTGATGATAAGAATGATGATTGGATTTTGAGCTTAGCTTAGGTACCTATGCAATAGAGATCAAAACAGTAGTAACACTAGGATCTTTTAAACAACCAACAAAATGGGCGATTATTTTAGCAAAAATCACCAAATAAAATGCTTAAATTTTTATTGTTTATTTTGAGAAAAACACAAATCTAGAGGGAGAATCTTTGTTTTGATTTTTGATTTTTGATTTTTTTTTGGAGTATGAAAACTAAAAGGAGTAATTTTTATCAAAATCTCATAAAGTTTGGAGGCAATTTTATCAAAAATCTTAAAATTTGGGGCAATTTCTCTTTTTTTTCGAGAATCTAAAAAAAAAATTTTGGAAAATTTTTGGAAACCTTAAAAAATTTGGAAAGAATCTTAGAAAATTGGGGCAAATTTTAAGAAAAATCCTGAAGAATTTTTAGGAATCTTTAGAAAATTTTGAAAATTTTGAGAAAAATTTTAAGAAAATCCTAGAAATTTGAGAAAAATTTTGAGAAATTTCTAGAAATTTTTTGAAAATCCTAGAAATTTGAAAAAAATTTTAAGAAAATTCTAAAAATTTTTAGAAAATTTTAGAAAATTTAAGAAAAATCCTATAAATTTGAAAAAAATTTTGAGAAAATTTTGAGAAAATCCTAGGAATTTTCAAAAGATTCTAGAAAATTTAAGAAAAATCCTATAAATTTAAGGAAAATTTTGAGAAAATTTTAGGAATTTTTAGAATTTTTAGAGAGTTAACACAAAAAGATAGAGATTTGCCTGGTGCACCAGGGCTTAGGGTGTCTAGTTTTGTAGGGCGCCTATCTTTCTAGGGTTTAAGAGAACCGGAGGGTCGTCACTTACACACGAACCTAGGGTTTTGATTTCAGATATTTCTTTGCGCTTGTGTTCACCCGTTCTGTTCTTTACATATCTTTTATTTTTCCTTTCTTCACAGGCTGGTCACTACATCCGAGGCTTCGGAGGTTCAGCCTCCGGGGAGGTGTTAGAGTGGTATTGATGCCTCTGGTTTTGCTCGTTTCATACCCCTGCTGGGTAGGCCGAGCAACGATCGGGTATGGTTGACAGCCCTGGCCAAGCGGTGGTGGGATACCACCAACACTTCCCATTTCACTACCTTTGAGGCTACTCTGACGTCTCTGCACTTCGCGCTCAATACCGGCATCCGGGTTGGAGGGGCTCCCATCCCATTTGATCCGACTATAGCCCAGTCGACTGATGCGCTGACGTACTTCTTTGGGGCCGTTCTTGCTCAGATGGATCGTGATAGAGTCAGATATACCTGGTTCTTCGAGCGGTTCAGACACTTTCAGTGCACCGAGCCTCGTCACTATGAGTGGGTCGCCCGGGGTTTTCTGATGTACATGTTCGGTACCTCCATGTTTTTGAACAAGGAGAATATCGTTCATTTGCATTACTTGGATGGCTTAACTCGTCTTGATTGGGTCTCATCATACGATTGGGGCGGCGCTGCTCTAGCTACTCTTTACAGTTTCATGAGGACACTGACCTGGTTCCCTCAAGAGCTCAGCATTGGGGGATACTGGAGGGTCTGGGAGGTATGATTTAGCTTCTGTAGTTCTTTATCTATTTCTGTTATCTATTATTTTTGCCGGCTGATATCTTCTTCTTTGTAGTTGTGGACCTATGAGTTCCTCAGGCTTCACGTCCCGACGAACTCTGCGGTAGACCCTCTGGTTATTCCCCGTGCAGCCCGGTGGTCCCGAGGGCTAAAGGGGAAGAAGGCCGAGGGGAAGTACATTGACCAGTTTTGGGTCTCATTAGACCGGCTGACTCCCGACCAGGCATCCCTACTTACTGTTCATTACCCTCTTACCATACTGTTCACTGCACTGTACCATACCGATTACTGCATTCTGTTTACAGATACTACACTGTGATTACTGTATATTATTCTGTTCACTGTACTTTACAGGTTCACTGGGGTGTCTGGCACGGAGTTGAGGATCGGGCTGGCGCAGACTTGATGCGTAGCCGAGACATCACTTTCAGGCGGATCTTGCTGGAGGGTCCATTTGGATGGGAGTATTATCTGGGAGAGCGAGTGGTTCACCAGTCACTTGGCCTGGATCACTTCCAGATCCCAGTGGTCCCTCTAGTCCGTATGCATCAGACTGATCATCTAGGCCCCGTTGACTTGCTGCTGGAGACGATGGGAACCCCAGTTTCGGAGCTACTAGTGGCAGAGGGGGACTACATAGCCTCGGCCCTGGCGCACCTGATGGATCCCTTAGGTCCCGGCCCGGCTGCCCCGGGTGGCAGGAGGCGAGGACAGGTACAAGAGGTTGCTGATGCCGGTGCTGATGCTGGAGTGGGATCTGCCGCTGCTGCTGCTGCTGCTGGAGCTGCTGCCCCCAGAGTTGGAGCTGCTGGAGCTGGAGGAATGATAGGTCCAGAGATCCCCTGGGAGATCCAGACTGTGGCCTATGGCTTTCCCTTCTCCCTTCCTGTTCTAGTCCCGCCAGTTTCTGAGTTCAGAGCAGAGATTGGCCAGGTATTTTCTTATCCTTACTCCTTTCTTTTATTTTCTGCTTCATTTATCTGGCTGACTTTGTCTCTTTCCTTTTGTAGTTTAATCAGGCGTGGGTGAACCTGACGATGCTGATGGTCACCGGCCTGAGAGTGATGGTTCGACAAATGGATGCCTCGATGCGGGCGGCCGACATTGCTTTCATGCCAGTAGCCGTTGTAAGTAGCTTGCGTGTTCATTTTAGTTTTTATGCATTTTCCTACCTTTATTCTGCTCTGAGTCTTGCTTTTCTTTTGACAGCCTCCAGCTCCGGTCGCCGGTGTAGTGCCTCCACAAGCTTCAGTTGGGCCTCCTGCTCCAGCCCCAACCCCGGTTAGAGGCCTTGGTTCCCAGGCGTCTTCTCGGGCCCGTTCTAGAGGGTCGATCTCATTTTCTCAGAGCCGATCCAAAGTTATCTCCTCCTCTGACAGCGACGACGGTGATGACTTCGACAGACTTTTTGAGGACGACAGTTCAGAGGAGGCCGGCCCTTCCCGTTGAGTGCGCTCGAGGCATACGTGAGAGATAGAGAGCTGCCCCCCCTTTTTGTCATTTTTTGCTCAGATACATTTACTCTTTATAGGCCTGCGTTCCTTGGTTTGACATATTTTTATTTATCTGCTTCATGGGCTTGTGTGCCCCAGTTTGACATATACACTTATTTGATCCATGGGTCTGTGTGCCCCAGTTTTGCTATTGGTTAGGCCTGGGTGCCCCAGTTTTATTCTGACATATTAGTTCCATTCATCTGTTCATCTATTGCATGATTTTTCTTTATTTGCTGTTAAAAATGTCTTGGAAGCAAAATTCAGATGACACAACTGATGTAGACCACGCAAATTGAAAACTGCCCCACACCCACCATGTTCAAACATGGCAGTCGCCGTAATATGACATGGCGGTCGCCACTTTCCCAAAATATTTACCTAGTGGTTGCCTTCTTCAAAATGGCGGGCGCCTAGTCAAAGAAATGATGTCACTGTACTATGCTTTTTGGAGCTGGCGGTCGCCGATTCCAAGGTGGCGGCTACCACAATAAATGTGTCTTTTATCGTATTTTTGGTTTCCCGCCCATTTTTGCCCTATAAATACTGTTCTGGAGATCCCATTTGCTGTTGCTCGGATTCGGATGGCCAATCCCCTTTCTTCATGGACTGAGGAATTCTCTCATATCGAACGTTTGAACTTTGCCCCTTTCGGCCTTAATTCCCTTTTCCCACTGAGGAATGTGAATATTAACAGACCTTTACTGATGGCTGCTGCACACCTGTGGGATTCGCAGTCTCACGTCTTTTGGTTCGGTCTCGAGGAACTATGCCCGACTGTAGAGGAGTTTACTGCTATCTTGGACTTGACTCCATGGAGTTCTATTGTTGTTCCTACTCCCTTCTTCTCAATTCGTCAGTAGGTGATGCGATTTTGTGGTTTGTCTAAGATGGAGGCTTCTCGTCTGACCTCGGGTGACTGTCTTGACATTTCATGGCTTATTGAGAGGTTTCATCCTACTGGTGACCTCAACGATCTATACTTTCAACTGCGGCGCCGTTATGCACTTTGCTTTTGCCTCCTGGCCCAGTATCTACTTGTCCCTTCTGATGGGCTGGTTAGTAGTGTCTTGATTGACATTGCTGGCCAAATGTGGATGGGGAGAGACTTTGTGCCTCTGGTTTTGGCTGAGACAATGCTGGGCTTGGGCGCTGTCCATCCTGACGAAACCACCGCCTTTGCTGGCAGCCCTTTACTTCTCCAGGTGATCTTAACATCTTCCTCTGTATCAAGTTTTCTATTATACTGCAAAAGCCTTTCTCTTACTGTTCTAACTCTTGCTACAGATCTGGCTGATGGAGAAGGTGAACCTTGTTCAGAAGCCTCCCACTGATAGGCACAATGCTGTTGCTTTCCTTTACTACTCGCGTTATCAGATATGTGACACCGAGGCAGCTTGGCGACAATATCATTCCTTTTTGACCGGCCCAGACATTACCTGGCAGTGCCCTTGGTGGCAGATTTCTGTCATGACTTTGACTACTATGGATCATCCTGGTGTGCTGCTTGTTGGCCTACGTCAGACTACCTTTTATTACCCCAATCGGATTATGCGACAGTTCGGTCGCAGTCAGACCACCTCTTTCAGGATTCGCGATCATTTGTTCTCATCTACGCTGTGGGCTCCATTTTTAGCACAGTATCAGGATGCTTGGCCTTCCCATTCACGTATAGAGATGCAGGAGCTGCAATGCCCCAAGCTTTCTGCTGAATACAAGATATGGTTGACACAAGATAGGGAAAAGAATGATAGAGAAGAGGGGAAACAAGCAGCGAAAAGGAGAAGAGTTTGGGGATCTCTGCTTTATTTTGAAAAATTTCACAGCTTTCTCTCTTTCTCTTTTTTTTATAGAGTTTGGGACTTGTGTGCCCTTCCTCTATTTAAGAGCTTTGTAATCTTACTTAAAGTAATGAAAAACTCTCACTTCATGTTTAAGATGGTTCAAATTTATTCGAAGCTTGAATGTCCTTATTATCAAAATCCAAAAATTAATTTGCATTGGTTTTACTCAGATTCAAATATAGCTAAAAACAAAGAAAGTAGTCGGACTTCTTAAAGAAGCTGCCTGCATATCCTAAAAAGATGGAATCAGGCCTTAACGTAGTTTGGGCTCGATTTTCACTCGGGTATTGACGCTCTCCTTTTGTAATGCCCTAACTTTTGCCAAGGTCGCCCTTTCGGGTTTTCGGCCTTGCGGGCTGCTCTAACTTTTACTTGAATTGTCTTATCGATTTTTAACTCAGCGAGGTTTTATTTTATCTTTATTTTTATCTCAAGGATAGTACTTTTTGAGTTGATCGAGGTTAACTGGAGTGGAGAACGCATTGCCATCCAGATCCATAATGATGACTGCACCACCGGTCATGATGGTCTTGATGAGAAACGGTTCGAACCAGTTTGGTTTGAATTTACCCCTCGGGTCGAAGATGAGAGCTCTGATTTCCTTAAGGACTAGATCTCATTCTCTAAGATCCCGGGTCTTGACCCTCTTATTGAACGCTCGAGCTATCCTCTTTTGGGAACCTTGTACATGGAATAGGGCTTGCAGTCTTCTTTCATCAAACAGGAGCAATTCTTCCATCTGATTCCTCTGCCATTCTGCTTCTGAGATATTGGCCTAAGCCACGACCCTTAGTGAGGGAATTTCCACTTCAATGGGGAGTACGGCTTCCATCCCATACACTAGAGAGTATAGTTTTGTTCCTATTGAGGTTCTGATTGACGTTCGGTATCCCCAAAGTGCAAACGGTAGATGCTCTAGCCAATCTTTGTGTGAGTTGATTGTCTTTTGCAAGATTTTCTTAATATTTTTGTTTGCTGCCTCGACTGCTTCGTTGGTTTGTGGCCGATATGGCAAGGACTTATGAGCCACTATTCAGTATTCCTCGAAAAGATCCAGAACCTCTCCTTAGAAATGTGAGCCATTATCCGAGATAATTTCATGCGGTACCCCGTATCGGCAAATAATGTTTTGCTTGATAAACTTAGCGACATGGAAGGCCTTCAATACCGAGTAGGAAGCTGCTTCCACCCACTTGGTGAAATAGTCAATGGCCATGAGGATAAACTCATGTCCATTGGATGCCTTCGGGGTTACTCTGCTAATTACGTCAATGCCCCATACTGAGAAAGACCATGGTGACATCAGGTTATACAACTAAGACGGGAGAACGTGCATAAGGTTTGCGTGAATCTGACACTTATGGCACCTCCGCACAAACTATATACAGTCTGTCTCTATTGTCATCTAAAAGTATCCTTGTCGTAGGATCTTCTTAGCTAACATATTTTCATTCATATGTGGTCCACAGACTCCTGTGTGTATTTCTTTCATAAGTTCTTGGCCCTCTTCCGTGTTTATACACAGCTTATTGACACCAGAATGTCCTCATTTGTACAGTCTACCACCGCAAATGACAAACTGTGCAGATAGTCATCGTATCGCCCTATTGTCCTTTTTACTGGCAAACTTGGCATATTCTCCTTTCTCTACGAAGTTCTGTATGTCAAAATACCATGGGAGTTCGTCGGTGCTTTCTTTAATAGCGGCTGTCATTTCATATGCCGGCTTTCTCTTCTGCTCGATTATCAAAGGTCTCATCTGAACTCTAGGTGGTATGTCAATCATAGATGCTAGGGTGGCTAGTGCATCGGCGAATTTGTTTTGCAGTCTTGGTACATGAGTGAAAATCACCGATTCAAAGCATGGTATTAACTTCTCTAATTCTTGATGGTAGAGAATCAATGTCACGTCCCTAACCTTCCATTCTCCTCTAGCTTGTGAAACCACTTGTGTTGAGTCTCCGATGACTTCAAGCTTCCTTGCCCTTAGTTCTAATGCTGCCTCCAATCCGGTTAGACATGTTTCATATTCGGCCTGATTGTTGGTGACTTCAAAATTGAGCTTTAAAGACAACAGAACATGTGATTCATCAGGAGTGACAAGAAGGACTCCTATTCCATAGCCATATTAATTGGATGCGCCATCAAAATATAAAGTCCATTTGTCATCCCCAACTTTCATTAGCTGTTCGTTAGGAAACTGGAATTCTGTGTCTTTGCCTCCTTCAACTGGTTGGTCGGCCAGAAATTCTGCCACTGCTTTGCCTTTGACTGACTTTCGGGTGACGTATTGGAGATCAAACTCAGATAATAGGAGCAACTATCGAGCCAACCTACCTGTTAGCGCCGACTTTTTGAATAGGTACTTCAATGGGTCCATCCGAGAGATGATGTTCACAGTGAAAGACAACATGTAGTGCCTCAGTTTTTGGGAAGCCCAAACCAAGGCTCAACATGTCTTCTCCAGCGGCGTATACCGTATTTCTGACCCAGTCGTCTTCTTGCTTAAGTAGTAGACGGCCTTTTCGATTTCGATTTCTCCTTCTTGTGTAAGCATGCATCCCATTGCTGAATCAGTTACTGACAAATAGAGGATCAGTGGCCTATCAGGTTCGGGAGGAGCTAGAACAGGTGGGTTCTGTAGGTATTATTGCACGGCATCAAAGGCGTCTTGGCATTTCTGATCCCATTCGAATTGGACTCCTTTTTTCAGCAGATGGAAAAGCGGCTCGCAAGTAGTTGTCAGCTTTGCGATGAATTGGTTGATAAACTGTATCTTATCCAGAAAATCTCTGACTTCTTGCTCGGTCCTCGGAGGTATTTCTAAAATTACTTTAATCTTTGAGGGGTCGACTTCGATACCCCGTTGAGTGATCATAAATCCAAGCATCTTTTTGACAGTAACTCCAAAGGCACATTTCTGTAGGTTAAGTCGCATCTTGTACTTTCGGATCCTTTCAAAGAATTTTTACAAAGCTGTGATGTGGCCTTCCCGATCCTTGGATTTGACTATCATATTGTCCACGTACACTTTGACCTCCATATGTATCATGTCATGTAACAAGGTAGTGGCAGCCCTTTGATAGGTTGCCCCGGCATTTTTCAAGCCAAACAGCATTACACAATAACAATAGGTGCCCCAAGACGTGGTGAATGTAGTCTTTTCTCTGTCTTCAGGATTCATCAGAATCTCGTTGTACCCAGAAAAGCCATTCATGAATGACAACAAGGCGTCCCCCGCTGTACTATCTACCAAGACGTCGATGTGCAGCAGCAAAAAATTATCTTTCGGGCTAGCCTTGTTGAGGTCCCAAAATCCACGCAGACTCGGATACGACCGTCCTTCTTTAAAACCAGTACGATGTTATCTACCCATTTTCGATACTCGGTTACCATCAGAAATCTAGCGTTGATCTGTTTGAAAACTTCTTCTTTGATCTTCAGGGCCTATTTTGGCCGGATCTGTCTTAATTTTTGTTTGACTGGTTTAGCATCAGGGTATAGGGGATGTGGTGTTGGACAATATCATGATCAATTCCAGACATATCTTTGTAAGACCATGCAAACACATCTTTGAATTCTTTTAATAAAGTTATTAATTATTCTTATTCAACTAAAGATAAATAATAAACAATTTGAACATTTTGTGGGTCATTTTCATTACCCAGATTTATTGAGAAAGTTTCTTCAATTATTGGTTGGGCACGCATTTCTTCTTCCCTTTTTATTAAAAGTTTTATTTTTTCAGAAATATTCCCGTCAAATTCAAAATCGTCGGAAGGCATATGAAATAAATCAAACAAAGCAGAGTAACTGAAAATCTTGTTCATTTCATTAAGAATAGTGGGAATTACAAACTTGATGGTAAAAGAATAGAGGGGAGCACCAATAGATGTGCCCTCAACTATAGACTCCGACTCAAACTTGGACTCAAGATAGACGACCTGCACGTCAGAAGACTCGATGGACCAATTCTTTACTTCCTTTGTGGCCGCGTCGACGATGAGCTTGGTGCAATCTGCTAGTGTGCTGAAACCCATCATGAAGCAGTCTAATTCAGTTATACACAGCTGAGTCATCTTCTCATTGAACACCATTCACAGGTTGGTACCGTCGAGTTTGTCAGCCCAATCTTCTTTCTGAACCTTCTTTTCTTCCTTCTCTCCTTCCACTGTTTCTTCCTCCTCTATGTCAGACAACTGATGGCTGAAAAAGATCTCCAACCCAGGCAGTTTTTGACTGGTGTCTTCGTCGATCCATGGCTCTAGAAAGCTACAATATGAGAAATTTTTCCCTTCCTTGACGAAGTGTCCATTGAGTGTCCCAGAATAATTAGTTTTTCGCCTCCTTCTAGGCCCTTCTAGATCTTTTCATTGGTTTATACTCAAGACCAAAGCAGTGTGAAGTCAGTAATACCTGAATGGGTTCAGGGATAGCTTGCTGTTTACGCCCTAACCCATGCCAAGGAAGAAAGACATTTTTCTCATCATTATTAAAGCTTGTGGGTTGACGTACCTTTTTTCCTCATTCATCAGCGTTTGAACAGCCTGTACTTCATCAAACTGAAAACCACTGAGCAACACATCATCTTCATTATGTTGGACTTCTAGCAGAGTTGTTCCATCTCCTCCTTTCGGAGGGTGAATACTATCCTCTCCATGAATGGTCAAAATTGCCTCGTTCTTTATTAATTTCAATTTCAGGTGAAGGGTAGAGGGTACCGCCTGAACATTCGGGTCATGTAGCCACAGTCTGCTCAGCAGCAGATTGAAGGAAGCCGGTACGTCTAACACGTGAAACTCCACTGATGTTTCCAGAGGTCCTACTGAAATGACAAATGACACCAGTCCTAGCACATCCCTTCTTGTGTTGTCGTAGGCTCGTACTCCTTGATTGCAGGAAGTGAACTGGTCTGGCCTCATCCCTAAGCAGACGACCGTTCTCAACAGGCAGACGTTCAAAGTAGAACCATTATCAATAAAGGTCACTGGAACCCATTTTTCTAGGCACTTGACGGTGATGTGAAGCGGCTTATTGTGACTTTTTCCTTCAACGGGTAGATCCTTATTAGAAAAGAAAATGACCTTTGGTTCGGGGGATGGCAAAATGAGCCCAATAAGCTGCTCGGGGGTTGCATCTATTGGGACACTGGCCTTGTTCAACACCTTCAAAATAACTTGTCTGTGCTTGTGTGACGCCATTAATAAGCCCCAAATACTGATGTTAGCCTATGTCTTTTTCAACTGTATTAATACAACATCATCCTCCTGCTTTTACTCTGTCTCTTTCCCTTTCTCACTTGGCTACCCACACTCTAACTGAGCTGGCTTAAACTGTCATCCACTTCTGGTTAGGTGTTCCATGCCGTCTTTGGGGTCCCATAATCCCGGCATCGCATTATCAGTTTGTCGTACTTCGTTTATGTGCAGAGGGCCTTTGAATGCCCATAAATCATTTGGGTCACTGACAGCTGCCCTTTCCCTTCTTTCCTTGTTATCTTCGATAGCCCATGTATTGTCAATTTTCTCCCAGATATCTTCCTCGATAAAGTCCACCTGCTGTTCCTGAGTGGCCCAAAAATCAGTTCACTCGGCCCCATCAGACTTCAACACAATCCTTACCAGCCAATAGGACTGCATTTCATCGACGTACACTTCCTCCTCAAAAAGTTGGGAAAGGGTGACTCCATCGAGTACATGGCCAAACCCATAAGGTCGAGTCGGGTAATCTAATGGCTAATCGTCTACCTTGTTGTGCTCCTCCTCCTGTTGGTAGATTTGGATCATCGGTCGATACCATTCCCAGGCATTATCATTTCATTCTTTCATCCGGTCTCGACTGCCTCTAATCACCATGAACGAGCATGTTGTCTGATCCTCAGCTATTAAAACATGAGGGCGTGGTAGGTGTGCTAAAATGATGTGTTGACTTGGGTCCTCCAATCCTCCCGAAGATACGTAATTTATCCCAGCCTGCCTGGCATGATTTGGCAGTGGGTTTGTAGTGACATTCGGTTTCAGGGTGACTGATGGAGGAGGGATCACTTTGTTGTCAATGAGATTCTAGATCTCATGGCGGAGCATCATACGCTTGTCAGTCAAATGTCCGTGACCTTGGTGGAAGGCACAGTATTGAGAGGCATTGTATCTCGGGGGAAGCGGGTCGGGCACTGGCATAGGATCTTGCACCTTCATGAGTTCTTTCTCTATCAGACGATTTAAAGCAGTGGATAATAGGATGTTGAGAGGGGTGAAGGTTCTTTGCGGCCGTTGCTGTGTTTGCTAACCATCGCCTGACTGCTAAAGGTTGCTTGTTTGATGAGTGGAAGAAGAAGGGTTCAAAAGGTTCACCTCGCCCGAGCGAGACACGAGGTTAGTTGTGGCAGGTTGATTTTGGTTGGTTGCGGGGAAAGTCCTTCTTGGTGGTTTCTGACTGGGTTATGTTTTTTCACTGTCGGCAAATTGGATTGCATCTTCTATCTGAACTCCAGTATCAAATAACTGCTCGAATGTGGAAAGCGACTGCGTAATTAGGTAGCATTTAAGGGGGGTTGCAGATTCTTTACTACGATCCTGACTTGCTCCTTTTCAGAGGGCCGATTTGTCATTTTTGCAGCCTTACTCCTTCAGCGGGTCAGGAAATCAATAAAAGACTCCATGTTTTCTTGGTGAGTGGTCTCCAACTCCCGAGTAGTTACGTCTAACTAGACATTATAACTGTACTGGCTGACGAATGCTGTAACTATGTCCTCCCAAGTTCTGGTTTTCGCTATATCGAGGGAAAGGAACCATTTTTGGGCTGCCCCAAAGAGGGATCGGTGAAAGAGCTGGGCTTTCAGCTGGTCGTCAATTCCCGTGGGGGACAAGGTTCCGACATACATTCGGAGACAAATTCTGGGATCTCCGATTCCGTCAAATTTTTTCATGTCTGGCATTTTGAACTTTTTCGGTAATTTAGCATCTGGGAACAAGCAGAGTCCCCCTACATCGAGTATATATTCTTGAACTCCTTTAGATTTCCTTAACACTTTTTCCATTCGATCAATCTTTTCTGCAAACGCGAATTCCCTAGACTGAGCGGTATTTTCATCTTCTACCACAATCGGGAAGGAAACCCGAGGTGGTACAGCAACTTTCGGTATCTCTGGTCCTTGGTTGTCATCCCAAAAATTTTTGCCATTCTCGTTCATATTATTTGGCTGTTCATTCACACCAAGCATACGGGCCTGAATTACTTATATCTGCGCTTGACACTGGTTTTCAGCTTGGGTCTGCTGCTCCACAGCCCGCTGTATCTCGGTAATAGCCCTCATCAAGGCTGTCATATTAATTTCATTTTTTACCATATCGGTTGATTCAGATACTCTGCGAAGTCTGCCTGATTCTGATCTTACCCAAACTCGTGTCAACTGTACTCTTTCCGGATCAATGGTAACCCACAGAAAAACCTGAATCCCACAAGCAGAATAACCAGTCTCAGACATTTTTTGAGAGAATTAGACAACAGACAGTAACTAACCGAGATACCCAAGACAGCTGAAACTGAAATAATGCCCATGTCGAGCTCATACCACTAGCATAACAACTGAACATCTGAAAAGCCAGGATGAGAACCAAAGGGGATAGATCAACCAAGTTCTAGAGGAAAGGTTTTATCCAAGCGGACGGCGTTCCAGCAAGAAGACTATTCTAAACCTTGAGAGACTAGTTGACCTATGATTCTAAAAAAAAAAACCGACAGCGTAACGGTAGAAAAACAAAACTTTCTCACACAGGTCGAAAGAAAAGGGTTTGAAGAAAGCAAGCTTAGACAAAAAAATGGGGTATAGAATTAGCAAGCTGAGAAGAACCGAAAGGGGGAGAAATAATCTTAAAGGCCCAAAACGAAACACAGGCATGACCCCGGAAAGAAGTATAATACAACAACAGGGAAGAACTGACAATTCGAGAAGAACCTGGAGGAGAGAGAGACTACCATGGTGGCATTAAAATGAAACACGGGTATGACCCCGGGAAGAAAAATTACGGCGTGAAAAACTGATCAGGGTGAAGGACGAAACCTGGGTAAGAACCCGAAGGCGAAAAACTAATCTAATCAAAGGATAACAGAAAATTTGGGCCGAACCTGGGGAGAGAACTCGCCTAATCCGAACAAATAATCCTAACAATATACAATCAAAGCATACAATAAAGAAAAATACATAATACTATTAGGGTTAACAGCACCTAATTGGCGGGGGGGGGGGGAGTTCTAAGTTTACTATATTGAAAAGGCCGGTTTTAGTCAATTATCAGGGTACCTTCTGAATAGAGCCGGGTATAAACTTTTTATGCCTGCAGTGGTGCAGGACATGGTCAAACAGTTCGTCCGAACTCTATTACTGCACCTATGATAGCGTACAGTTAGTAAGGGTTACCCGTCTTCCCAACAATTTCCGAAACGGATTAACGTTCGGGGCATTGGGTCGACCAAGCAGGGGGTTGAAGAACAATGCATATGCATGCGAAAATGCAAGTGAAAAATTTTGTTAAGAACCAATGATGTTTTCAAGTCTAGCTCTCTTATTTGATTTTGGAAATCAGTCCCCAACAGAGTCCCCAGAAAATACTTTGGCGTTGGAAATTTAGGAGTTTTGAAAAAAAAATATTCAAAAATAAGGAATCCAAAGAATGTTTAGAAAAATCTTTTAACACCTTGAAAATAAAATTTTAAAAACTCCTTTTTGTTGAAAATGATGTCGCCACTTAGTTTTTGAGAAAAACTAAGAAAAACAAAATGGTTTACTGATCTTGAAAACGTTAACCAGAGAAAATAGTTCGGGGGCTAAGGTACGAATCGGAGAAGGTGTTAGGCACCCCGTTCGCTCAACCACAAGGTTGGCCTCTACTAATCATCATGGATTTTTTAACAGAATTTCTCAAATGCATGCAAATAAAGAAAACGGAGACAAAGAGAGAACATCCAAAATCAAATATGAAAAATACATAAGATATTTACATAACACTCCAAATTAGAACAAATAAA
>JAUMHN010412219.1:0-14267 GCA_032360265.1 Heliamphora ciliata
TATATAAAGAGTTACTCCTCAGCATTTAAAACATCTGGAGACTTATATTCACTGTTGTATTGCTTGATTCAAAGTCACATCTCTCAAGCTCTCATTTGTTATTTATAACTCCAGCTTTTGTATCTCATCTTTTTACTTCTCATTTATTGCCAATCATTTCTGTAAAAAGAGTGAGTGATACTCATTAAAACATCCCATTTATTGTATCCAAGGGTGAATCACCCTTTATCCTTTGAGTAAGTAGGTAAATCTCATCAAAGAAGAACTCAAGAGATTAGAAGAAAAACATGGGCATGTTTTTTGTAGGAGATCGTCTTGAAATTGTAAAGGTTTTGAATGCACCCGTAAGAATTCTGCATTAGTAAAATTCTCAAGGAGAGTCTTGAGGAGTTGACGTGTGCTTGGAAGAAGCCGAATAACTATAAATCTCGGTATCTAGTTCAATTTCTCTATCCCTAACCTCTTTAATATTCACTTTACTTTATTCGTTGTTTATACTTGTTATATTTGTTTGCGATATTAAAAGGTTTTCAAAAAGGTTTTTAAAATTATTATTATCATTTTAAAACCCAATTCACCCCCCATCTTGGGTGGTCTATAACTAACAATATGAAACAAACTTTCATATGGAATTGTGAGTACAAGTCCTAAGTTATTTTCTAAGAGAAGTAGGAAGATTAGAGTTATCAACTTCTTGAGTAGTTTATGCAAGAGAATCAACAGGGGGATCAGTACTTGAGATAGTGAGAGGAATGACCATTGGAGTTAGGGATGACGACTGGCCTGGTAACACGTGGTTAACCAGCTCTTTCGAACGCCTTGAATAAGCCTTGAGATCGGTCCCATCCAATCTATTAAGCTTCCTATCACCAGCCAATCTAGGCTTTCCCTGGTCAAAGAAAGGAAACGAAATATGCCACATTGAAGGCATCTCTTCTTCAGTAGCAATTTCTCCTTGAAAAGATGGAAAAAGGGTATTGAAAGGACTTGGATTCCCGAAAGGTGACGTCCATAGTGACATAACCCTTACGAGTAGGAGGATCAAAAACATTTGTAGCCTTTCTGAGTAGGAGAATAACCAATAAAAACATACCACAAAGCCTTGGGATCAAGTTTCCCACGAGAATGAGGGGTGTGAACAAAACACACCCTTTTAAGAATTTTTTGTGCTAAAAAAGGAGTTAGAGAACTTGATCAAAGGAGCTCAAAGGGACACTTAAAATCTAGAACACTAGAGGGCATACGATTAATAAGGTAGGTAACAGTAACATCACCTCAAAAAGATTTAGGAATGTGTAGTGAACATAAGTGCGCGCAAAGGTCCCTAAAAATCAAGAACACTGAAGGGCATACGATTAATAAGGTAGGCAATAGTAAGAGTAAGATCACCCCAAAACGATTTACGAACGTGTGTAGCGAGCATGAGAGCACGCAAAGGTCCTTACAAATCAGGTACACAGCAGTAAGAGTGGCATCACCCCAAAAAGATTTAGATTTAGACCGTACGGTTTGGTTCAGTTTTATACTAAAACGGTCTCATTTTGGTTCTGAATTTTCTAGGACTGTTGTATATGGTCCGGTTTTCGATTTTTATTAAAGAAAAACCGTTTTAACCGAACCGAACTGCATTTTAATGTAAAGAAATTGAATACATAACGATTAAGGCATCGTTAGAGAAAAGGGTATTGAAAAAAGAATTAGTCATTTGTTTGAATTATGTATTTAGTATAATAGTAACATTGTTTTTGAGCTTTAGAAATGGAGAACCAAAACCGAACTGGAACTGAACTGTTTTGACGAATTGGTTTTGGTTCGATCCACATCTACAATGGTCCAGTTCCAGTTCTAAAATTTTTGGAACCGTTACTAGCGGTTTGGTTCTTGGATTTACTTAGAATTGGATCAATTTGATTTGTGTGCACCCTTATTAATTGAAGGATAACAAGAGCATTTATGCTTGGAAAACTCACAAGCATCACAAACAAAACCACTTCGATGGTAAGTCTTAGTTGAAATGGGAAAATTTTCTAAAACACCAAAAGAAGGATGTCTTAAACGATGATGTCACTAATGCAAAAGGGAAAGAGAAGATTGAGTCATAGCCTGAAGCACCTCACTACAATCAGATGAGGAAGGAGGGACAACATTCAAAAAATACAGGCCCCCATGTGCTCCATTATCGATTGTTTGTCTTATATCCAGCTTGTGAAAAAGACAATGAGTAAGAAAAAAAGTCACAGAATAGTTCAAAGAGTTGGTAACATTACTACTGCAAAGCAAATTGGTAGAAAATCTGGGAATATGAAGAACATAGGAAAGGGAAATGGGTGGAGTAATGGACAGAACCTTTCCTCGACACAGTGGTTAAGGAGCGTTCTGCTACTCTGACCTTATCCTTACTAGAACATGGAATATACGAATGAAAAAGGTTGGAGGAACTTGTCATTTGGTCAGTACTCTAGAGTCAATAATCCAAGGAGATGTAGAGAAAACACTGAGTGCACTTGTGACAATACCTGAGTAAACAAAATTAGAAGAGGAAGGTGGGTCAGAAGCTATGGTAGGAGAGGTGTAAGACGAACTATAAGACATCTGAGAGTTTGCAACTCTTCCCTGGGAAAGACAAGTAGTGTCACTAGAAATGCTCTAGGAAGTCTCAGCGACGTGCATAAGGACGTACAGTTCCACCACCACGATTACCACCACGCCCTCGATTAGGGCAACCATACAACTTCTAACAGTGTTCCTTGTATGTTGGTCTTTCCTACAATGATCACAATATAAAAATTTTCAATCAACACTGGAGCCTTTGTTACCAGATTTAGAGTGACTCAATCTACCATCCGAAGAGCAGGAGACATGGCTAAAGATAATCGGTCCTGACTGGGAGGATGCACCATAGCATTGTGTCAGCTCTCCTGCTGAAAGAAAGCATAAGCCTCTTGCACTATATGAAAAGGATAGTTGCCTAAAACTTGAACTCGGGTCTGATCATACTCCCTATTCAAACAAATATAAACTCGTTGTTTTCTCACCATCGTTGGAAATGTAACTGCATCTTGCCAACATACAGCCTCAAAACTCTTGATAATAATCAAGCTCCTGTCACAAATTACTCAACTCAGTATAATGATCAGCAAGAGATCAATTAGTTTGATTCAACTCACGAATCTTCTTCCATAACTCATAGGCGTGAGCATCCTTACCCTCTATGAATAGTTTTGTGTTGCAGTTGTCCAAATTTTATGAGCAGTATCTTGCAGTAAGAAGATACGACTGATAGTGGGCTGCATCTGATTAATCAACTAAGTCATAATCAGGGCATTCTTTGAGCGCCACTTCTCACATCCGGTCTAGCCTTTAGCCATAATAGCAAAGCTACAAGAACGAAACCAGATTGGATAGTTGTTACCGTGAAACTTCACAGGACTAATCTGAAAGAAATCTCTAGGATGTCCTCCACGACTCATCATTGGCTATGTAATCAGACTCAGATATGAGTGTTGGGTGAAGGTGTGTGTATCTAGGGATCATACACATGAAACCTCTTAATTAAGGATGCACAGACTTAGCTAAAAAGTATCCAAAAAATAGATATGAGTGCGTGGATACAGCAGAACAATGCGTTAAGTAGCAATCCACAAGGCAATATTTCAACTTCTTCAGGTATTTATTGGTTAATGCATACCGATTTCTCACGTCATGCATTTCTTTCATTCTTAATAGTTTTGTTGCACAGTTTTGTTGCACATGATAACTATAAGCCATATATTTGATTTTAGTAGTCTTTACTCTTCACTCTTCTTTCATGATTGAGATCTTAGCCGCGCCCGATACAAAATAGCCGCACTTGACACATATCTATATCTATGTCGTGTCGTGTCGTGTCGACACAGGTGCTCCGCAAAAAATGGTGGTCCATGTAACATAGATCATTGGCTCTTCACTGCTATCCGAAGTCTTACAAGGATCCATTATTTCCCAAACTCACAAAGCGGCACAGATTGGTCACCACAAATCACGTTCAAAGGCCACGGTACAAGTAGAACACAAGGGATAGGAAAAAAACTGAAACACAAACCAATGATGCTGCAAATATAGGACACTGAACTTCCTAGAAGCCGAAAAACACAAAAACCATCAAGAGTCGAACTTCGTTGAAGCCAAAAGGATGCAAACCAGCACGAATCGAAGCACCAAAAATGATATTCAAACCTTCTGGAAGCCAAAAAATGCAAACCAGTAAGAGTTGAACCAAACCAAATCTCCTCTAAGTCGAAACAGTGATAATCTAATATCTAACCCTATGAAACTAAAAGATTGTGCAAGAGAACTACTCGAAAGGCTAAATCGGCACGCATGGAGGAGAATCAAGGGTCTATTCAAGCAAATCTCGCAAAAAACGCATATAACAGGAACCGAAACCTGAAGTACAGAAAATAGAGAAAAAGGGAAAAAAACCAATCAAATCATCATCAAAAAACTTGTGGAAAATGGAGAGGACATCTTTGCCCTAGTCGATCATCTTGAGCCTTTTTGTTTTTTCTTTTTTGAAATCAGATGGACAACAGTAACAAATTAAAAGAAAAAACAAAAAGTTTGATCTGATACGAAGTTAAAATCTAGAACATAATATACAAATGAGAAATAGATGGGAGAGAAAAAGAAGAAGAATTGATTGACGACAAAAAGATGACGAGAGCTGCCAAACTAGGGCAACTCCTTTAAACATAAGTATTTATAGTAACATAGTGACTAAATGACACAAAAATAATCATGAACTACTAAAACATAACACTTAACAATTCATATATCAAACAAAACAGATATTCAGATAAATAGGGTGTTCATCCATTGTTCTAGACCAGATTGAGTAGCGACCATCTACGTATAGAATAGAGGCAACCAGATACCTTTTGCCGTTTATCGTCTCTCTAGATTCTTGGACAATCGAGAATGCACCAAATACCTTCAACTGACAAAATATGTCTAACCATGGCTCACATATCAAAATATATTTAAAAGCAATAGTCAAAATAATACTTGTAAATGTCGGTATAAAAACAGGTAAGCTAAAGTGCTGGAAATGCGTGTAACTTCAACATGCAACACTCGCCTGAGTCACGACCTAACACAGGTTATCCTACACAGAAAATTCAGAATATACAGAATGCCAGAATTTAACTTTTAGTACTCTTGTTCTAATTAATCAACTTATCTTAGTTCCAATTTCTCTTTATTTCCGAATAAGATGAAGCTCGGATTTCAATTGTGTTTAAACAGTGTTCGGGATGTCTTGGGGCTTACTAAGTCAATGTTTGTATTGAAGAATCAAAACAGTGCTATGCAAGCCCAAACCAGAAGCCTGTTCAGAGCCTGCGCGAAGTAGCTTGTGGGCCTGGACGCTCAAAGGACCACTCGAGTGCACCTTCGAGCTGTTGAGCACTCAAAGGGTCACTTGAGCGCTACTTCGAGCGCCCATTTCCGGAATCACGACGGTGGTCTGTTTTCACTGTTTTCTTCTTGGGTCTTCGGCCTCACTCAAACTAAAAAGGTTTCAGCTTATAAATATGGTGTAAAAGCATAGCTAAGCAATCAGTATGAAGTAAGAAACAGATTACAGTAACTGTTCATGAGTGTGAGATTGCAACTGATGTATGTGTTCTTCGAATTCATGAATCAATCAAAATTGTTCCTCCTACTGAATTTCCTACAAAACATTGATTGTTGTAGCTTACAAATGGAAATCACAGTAGCAGAAGAACATAGGGAAAAAAGAGGAAGAGGAGAAGTGAGAGCAGAGGGAGAGGTTTGATTCTTTTCTGAGTGGAGTGCATTTATGTAGACAGAAGCACCACTTGAGGCAAATTGATGCTGCCATCCAAAATCATGGTAGATGGCCAGCGTTGCGTGCAACGTGTCTGATTGTTAGACTTTACAATAATTACAAAAAATGCCACATGTTTTCTAGAAACCCTAGCATCTAAGTTCTTGTATAAAATTATACTATGACCCATGTCTTCTTAAATTATCAACATTTAAATCCTCAGGTACTTGAAATTAGAATGCAAAATAATTTATAAAGGTTCCAGTTCCTACACTTTCGGTACTGGTTGTGCACTTATAGATTTGTCAATGCATAAAAATCCATACCTAGTTTGGGTTGCCCCAGATTCCATCCTGAGATTTCAAGTCACCGATGTTTGTTTGTTTTTTTTTTTTTAATAAAAAATAGGGTACTAAGATGATTATTCTTTAAATTGTGGGTCTAAAGGATATGATACCGTTGTATGAAGTGAGAACCAGGCTGTCTCCAGTATGGTCTCCAGGTCACAAAATGGCTCTATTTCTCTTATCATTTTAAATTTTGAAACATAGAAATCAGGAAATAGAGTTGTCAGATTGTTTCTCTCTCCCTCTCCCTCTTACTCTCACTCCCTGAATTCCATTTTTCTTCTCTGTGTAGGACTTCAATCAATTGCACCATGTTTACACCACCTTGTAAGCTTGTAGCTTTAAATAATGGGGCTGTCAAATTATTTCTCTCTCCTCTCTCATTCCTTCAATTCCCATTTTCTTCTCTCTGTGTAGGGCTTAGTCAAGTACATCATGTTTACACAACCTTGTTGCTTTGATGATGGTGAGGCCTGGTTCACCATATGCTCAATAAGTCGTACATAGAGAAAAGATTGCGTTAAGGAAAGCATATTCCAATCCGCTGATGTATAAAATCAAGGAAACATCTAGAGTCCCATGAATCATGATGGTACTGAACATTTTTTGTAATTTTAGTAGCGAGAAGTTGGCAAACGGATACATTGAATAAGAAAGTTTCAAAAAAGTGTCACTTGAAAAATCAGTTGGAGTTTATTTTTTTCCATGGGCCTCTCATGGAGAAGTTCAAGTAGATGACTAAATGCTTCCATGCATTCTAGTTTTACTAGGAAGTAAGCATAGGTTGGCCTTGGGAGAGAGAATGTGGTGGGCATTTAGAAACAAAGCTGCTCTAAATGAACTGTCATGTATGTTGGATTTTTTACTACCATCATATTGGTTGGCAGAGGTAGGGTAAGGTTTTACTACCATCGAGGATTTACATCGAGGACCAAACTTCTTTTTGGCTGGTTGGAACAAAAGAACGGTAGGTTTGTTTGACAGGAGCAACGTTTAAGATTCTAAATTAGCATCAAAGAGTTGTTTTAAAATAGAAGTTAGTGAAAATAGTATCATAATAGGTAATGGCCTTATAAACATGAGCATGAGGTTTGGCTATTTTTTGTTTTTTGTTTTTTGTTTTTTGTTTTCAAATATATGGCTTCCAAAGGACCAACTGCTTATTGAATACCTTGGTGAATAAGTTTACTCATGCTTGATGGCATGACATGTTTTCATTCATGTTTTCAAATTATGTCAGGTAGAATTTGAGACGTATTCTTCAGTGTCACAACCTAGTATATCTTCAGCATTTTCGAGAATCATACCAGATAGTCAATCTCTTAATCTAGTTATGTTGTTGATCAACAAAAGATGCATCATTCTCTTGCAACTCTTTTTTGCCCCTCATCTAGTATATTTATTCTTGTCCTATTCTCTAATATAGATTTGGTGCTTGACAGTAGGGAATTTGAAGATTTCGTAGTAAAAGCAAAGTCGAAGCTCAGTCTCATGCTCGGAAATCTTATGCACCCTATGTCGCTTGGAGAGATAGCGAAGGCTTGGGATGTTTGTGCCCGTGCAGTTATATGTGAATATGCTCAGCAGAATGGTGGAGGGAACTTTAGTTCAAGATATGGGTCTTGGGAGAACGTCCTCAGTACTGCATGATCACTTGTATGCCAATGTAAAAGCACGAACTTCCATTATGATTTATGACAAAAGTTCAAGCTATGGGACTTGGGAGAACATCCTCATCGCTCAAATTTCATGAAAGCGAACATAGGTTATGTAATCTATGTAGCTCAACTTTGCTGCTTCTTTTTATTCTTTGATGTTTTAACCCCTCAAGGAAACAGAATCTGACATGCTTATGACTTGCATTACAATCCAAATCTGAATAATTTGTGGAAAAGTGAAGTATGTGGTTATGATGTTTGGACTATTAATAAGAAGTATTTGTGTTAAAACCATTTACTCCCATGGAATTGTTTCTACTAACCTAGAAATGCAATTTTTTTTTTTTTGGTGGGTGAGGGGGTTTGGTCTGATTGCATAGGGAGAATTAACAAATAATTCTGCAAACAAAAAAACATTTTTTTGCTTCTGTTTATAGTAATACTTCTCTAAAACTGAAATGCTGTGCACCTCAACATTCAACCCATGAGAGATTCCTAATTTTGCACATTTAGGTGATGCCCATTCTCGGATTTTTCTGGTGGCTAGCCTGGTGCGTCAAGTGATTGGAAATATTTGGGCCTCGATGCGAGGAACAAGACGCCATAAATCTTTTAGATACACATGTTCTTCTCTTCGGAAACAAACTTCTTCATTTATCTCCTCGCTTTTGGCAAGACCAGAGTAATTGGTTTTCTATATATAAAAAAAAAAAAGTAAATATGGGTGGTTCCTTTTTATCGTCCCCCATTTCTTCTCTAGATCTTTTTCTTGATGTGCCATGCAAGAATGGTATGTGGTGTATCTCACACTTTCACTGTAGGTGTTTGGCAACTGACAGGTATGATCCAAAGGCACTGCTCTTATCTCCATTGCCCCACACCGAATGCCACTGGCAGAGCTTTGAGAATTGAAAGGCCAATTACAAGAATTGCTCCATAAGGGGTTTATCCATCCCAATACATCGCACCATGGGGCGCACCTGCTGTAATACTCTAAATTTTAAATAATTTAGTTGTTAAAATATATAAAATTAAGTATATATAAGTCAAAAATAGATTAACAGGATTGTATAAAAAAATCAAGAAAAATATATGCTGGAATTGGAATTGAAGATAATATTAAAAGGAAACACATTGTTATCAAAGCAATTAATTGAAAGCTAAAAAAAAAATGACATGAAATCTGGAGTGCCCCCATGACCGCCATTCAAATAGTTTTTATTGTGTTACAAGTCTACATTGTTTTGGTACACTTTAACTAAGTTTCGTTTAAACAAATAATAATAATAATATAAGTGAAATAATAATAAAAAAATTTTATAAAAAAAAGATATATTGTTCGATAAAATTAATAATGAAATTTAACCTGATTATTTTAATATTTTGGTATGGGAATAATTAATGGTTTGTTGTCATTAAAATTTAAATATTAAATATTAAATAATTAAAATAAAATAAAATAAATGAGAACGACTATAAATCTTAAGGGAGGCCCAACTTTATGCGAAAGCCAACAAGTGCGAGTTTTGGCCAAATGAAATAAAATTCTTAGGTCATGTAGTATCGAAAAAAGGAATATCTGTAAACCCAACTAAAGTTGAGACAGTAATGAAGTGGAAGCAACCCAAGACCATATTTCAGATCCATAGTTTTCTAGAACTAGCCGATTACTATCAAAGATAATTTAGGACGTCTCCAAGTTAGTCAAGCCAATGACAAGGTTAACTCAAAAAGGAGTAAAATTCGAATGGAACGAGAAGTGTGAGGCCTCTTTCTAGGTACTTAAGAAAATGTCAAACAGCGCCCCCATCTTGGTTATACCAAAATGAGGCGCCAAGAACACAGTCTATTGTGATGCATCCAAGAAGGGCTTAGGATGCATGCTCAAGCAAAACGGCAAAGTAGTAGCTTATGAATCGCGACAGCTGAAGAAGCCTCATGAACAAAACTATCCAATGCATGACTTGGAGCTACCAGTAGTTGTTTTTATGTTGAAAGTCACTATCTCTATGGGGAGAAATTTGAACTCTTCACCGATCACAAGAGCTTAAAGTAGTTATTCACTAAGAAGGACCTCAATATAAGACGAGGACGATGGATGGAATACTTAAAAGATTGCCATTTCACCCTATCATACCACCTTGGGAAAGTGAACGTAGTAGCCGACACGTTGAGCAAAAAGATGAGAGGAGCTTTGGCATGCATTGTGGTCCAAGAATGGAAGATGATGGGAGCGCTCAACAAATTTGACCTATAACCCATGGAACACGACGAGGGAGCCTATTTCTGTATAACGGTAGCCACACATGATCTAGTCCAATGCGTTGTGGAAGCACAAAAGTTTGACTAAGAAGCTGAGTTTATTAAAAATTGCCAAACAGCCAAGGAGTCTATACCAGGATAGGCAACACACGACAACGGATGGATTGACCTTTCAAGGGTGAGTTTTTGTGTAAGGACCCAATTTTAAGTCACAGAGCTTTCGAGAAATTGGTAGGAGTCGTATCATCAATTTCAGGTTTAGGATTACGTCAAGATTAAAATCTAAAGAGCTAAACCTATAAAAAATGAAATTCCAGGCCCAAATCCTCCTTAAGAAAAGCTAACATATTCTCATAATCTCTTAAGCCCAGCAACTCATTAGTATTACCCTAAATAGCTCACCCAAATTCTAAATCCAAAGAGTAAGAGAATTAGAGTATAAATTAAAAGCTTAAGAAAAAAGCCACATGAAGAATAAATACACTGGTATATATACATGTAATTTTTTGTCCTCTTTTTAATGAAAACAAAAAAATAATAAGAAAAAATAAATAAAATAAAAAGAAATTAAACAAGGGTGGCCGGCCAACCTAAGAGGTTGTGCAAAATATCTTCTTTTTTTTTTACAAAATTCAAAAAATATAATTACAAAACTTCTCTTGGAAGCTAGACGTGTTGAGATGTTGAATGAGTGATTCATATTTTGTTTTACCATTTGATGTTGCTGAGATTTGTATATTGTGTACCAAGTATGATCTATGCTTAGTTCCAGGATTTTTCAACTGTTGGGTTCCTGTTTGAACATTTTTAATAAATTTTATAATTATCATATGAACCTCATTTTTTATTTCAGAGTTAGGTATGGGTGTTATCTTTCATATAAAGTTTATTTGAAGAGGTTTCGATAGGTATTTTTCGAGAAAATATATTTCTCCCAAAACCGTGCAGTTTCTGTCACGTTTTGTTACAGAGGTAAAAATCCTATTTTAGAGACTTATATTTGAAATGGTTTATTCATGAAAGCTGTTCCTAACACATTATTTTAGTTACCTGTAAAAATTGAGGAATTGTAAATATTGTTTGATATGTCAAAATGATTTTAAATTCGGCAGGCAGAATCTGCCTATCTGGGCATATTCGACCCTCTTTCTTACAAGAGCCAAAACACCCATTTTTATTGAGTTTATGGAAAAGTGTTCTTCATAAAAATATTAGAGGACTTCGTAATCTAGCTTCTTGCAAAAACTCAGAATTGTTGAAGTTGAATTGCTACCCAAAACGAATTTTCTTCTGACCGGTGGATAATCTGGGAATAGAACTTTTCGCTAAATATGAGCACCTTTGTACTTATTGATTTCTCTTGAGGTACTTGATACTTAGGTGTTATGTTATGCCATCAAAATGAAAACATGTTTAAATGTGGATATGCAAGGATGCAATTGGAGTTTTATTTAGGGATATCATATGTTGGTTGTACTCTTCTCATTGCCATGAACATAGTAGGTGCATGTCTTACCAAGGCTGGTTGTATTTTTGAGTTGTAGATGGAGTAGTCGGACCATGTACATCTTGTGCCGTGCTATGTCATGAGCTATGTTTCTGAAAAATATTGTGTACAGGAGCGTAATGGATGGGAACATAGTGTATGGAAGTGTAATGGTGCTATACTTTGACAAGTTGGGAGTGTCTCCTTGAATTCTTGGAAGTCGTTATCCCAAACTTTGGGTTGACGCTAAGCGAAGACATCACTGATACTTTAAGTGGGCATTCAGAGATAGCGTAATTCGATGGGCCTTACCCCACGTCGTTGTGATCTGAATAAAATAGCCATATTATGAAACTAGACGATACGGTTATTATTTCTCAATGAGGGTCAATCGTGATAGCTTTAGCGCTCAATTGCCAAGATAGTTTAATTCTTTGGATCCTCAGCAAGGAGTCCGTTTAGGTTTTGTCTTTGTGGTTGGGTGTTGGGATGATTGCATGCATAGCACATTTCATAACATGTTTGTTGCGTTTTATTTGATATCTATGATCAGCTATCTTGTTGTGCATTGAATGTTATTTGAGTTAGATCAGTAGGGTTTTCTATAGTTTCTTCTAGGCGTCGCAGCTCATGGCGTTTCATGCCAGATGAAGAAGAAGAGTTCGCCGAATAAAAAGAGTCCCCAGGACAATCAGAATTTGGTTATGCTTGAGGAAGACGAAGTTTATTTTCCCTTCTTTTGTCATTCTTTAGAGTGTGTAATAGATAGTCCTCTCTTCCTTCATGTTATGTATTGAACTTCTAAACAAGTAATGGATGAATGTATTATTTTTGTTGACATTAAGGAGAGAAATCCAATGATTAAGAAATTATTATTTACTTAATTTTTTGAGGGATGGCATAATCTCCATTATTGTATGTACGTCTTGATGTTCCCAAAATTGCGGCGTCACATTTTGTACCAAGTGCAGATGGACTACGAGAACATATTCTAAAGGAGTTCCACCAATCACCTTTTCAGTTCACCCTGGAGGGACAAAGATGTACCACGACTTAAAACGACAATACTGGTGGAACGGTATAAAGAAAGACGTGGAAAATTTCATCATTCGATGTCTTACGTGTCAACAAGTCAAAGCTGTTGCACCCTCACTCCAGGGACCAAAATCGATATTATTTATAGCAATCACAAGAGTATCAAACTGGAATTATTTATTTATAGGAACCAAAGTAACTGTACATGTTACGGATACGCTATTCTATACTCCTAAACCGGCATATACTTTATAAAATAAAATTTCATACTTTTGGTCTTTTTACTAAAAGATTAAAATTAAAGTCCTAAATAACTACGAGTTCGGGATTATGAACCTGACAACTGTGGTGGACCAACTCTAGTCATCTCTGTTATCTGCAACCACAAAGGTTATAGGATAGTGCATTTAGTATTATAATGAACAAGATAGAAAACAGTCATTCTACTTGAAAATACTAAAATATCATACTGTCCATTAGAAAAATAAAATATTACATTCATTTGTCACAGAATTTCATAAACAACCTTATCAGTTTTTCAAGATCTCACAATTCATAACAAACTTTTCACAATTTTTGTAAAAGTATTATTTTAGGCTCAACAGCCACAAATTATGAAATTCACTGTCTCATACTCAAAAATAAAGTTTTCGGCATAACCGTCACAATTCAAAATAATTGTGTCTTATTCTCAACACATACCCAACAGTGACCAAGTAGTCGTCCAACTCACAATCAGAAGTTCTGACGGTACCGCAATCTCAATTCTCAATGCACAGATAGCAACGTGATGGAATGAGGGCCACTCTCTACCAAGCACGAGTGGTATGTGCTGTCCGAGATTTAGCCCGCAAAGCCTTTAAAACAACAACCCTCGCTCAACGGGAAACCTCCCCCATAAGGAGAAACAACACTCATAGTTGGGTAACCTCCCCTAACGAAATATAAAGGACCGAAAATCCTTGTAACCTTGCACTTTGGAACAACATCTCATAATATCGATGACATTTGTTAAAACATTTATATCACAACCACATGCTTTTCAAATTTGAATAAAAGATCATACTATCACAATTTTTTATGCTTCAAAACATAGATATAAAACAAATTTAAAGCATAATTCATGCATTTATGTTCAAAATAATATTTAAGTACTCTCATCTCGACTTAGGCGTGACAAAACTCTCTCCTTGTTCTTGATCCCAATCTCTAATCCTCTGGTGACCAAATCTTAGTGCTTAGCAAGAAACCAAACTTCTACGTAAGCGTATGACACTTATCTTTTACGAGAGTTTAGAATTTTTCGACAATTGAAGTTATTAACTAAAACATTATATTTTATTTTCTTATTTTTTATTTTTTTCAAAATTTAATTCGTATTAAAAATATTAACATTAACCGAAATATTCGTATTAGTTTAATAATATAAACTTTTTATTTATCTCAACTTTTATTTATTTATTTATTTTATTTATAAAAAAACTATACATATTACATTTTATACAAAAACTATATTTGCTTAGTAAAATTATGTTTTATGCTTATCAACAACTATACAACCAGTAACCCGTAGCAAACCTGTTTTTTTTTTTATATATATAAAATTTATAAAACAACATTTATACAGTTTGATTTTACCGGAGTAATTTACC